>JAKIRU010000024.1:0-151057 GCA_022577715.1 Wickerhamiella alocasiicola
TGCAAGTAAAAGAACCCCAGTTGGAATCTGGGCTACCAATCTTACCCTGGGTTATGTAGTTTAGTATAGCGGGCGGACGGGAGGCAAGTATATAGTTTTATGTAGACTGGGGATTTTGTAGTTCTGTAGTTATGTAGCTCCGTAGTTATGTAGCCCCGTAGTTTTGTAGCTCCGTAGTTATGTAGCTCCGTAGTTATGTAGCCCCGTAGTTTTGTAGCTCCGTAGTTATGTAGCTCCGTAGTTCCATAATATGGCTGGGCTCTTGTAGACCCCAGGATTGCTATCTATCTCCAAAACAACCGTGTCACCAACCCCAGCACAGTTGATCAGAGGAGAGTGTACTCTCGTTAGGGCGCACTAGAGCATGCTTGAGAATCGAAACGGCACCTTCAGGGCAGTGAGCTATCTGACCATCTTGAGGCTGCATTGGTTTCGACAGCGAATCGATTTAGACGACATACAAGTGGATACTACTTGAGCGTATAGTGACAGCATCGCGCCAAAAAACACCATCCTTACTTCCCTAGATAAAGCAGTGCTGTTCAGGAGACAACACCTTCCATGTTTTGCTTGACGGGCTTAAATCGAGTGGAAATGAATACTTCAAGCTCGTAGCCTTTCACCCCAAACGTCGATACAAAGTACTACCTTGTCGCTGAGCCAGACTCCATTGTGGCACCTTCACTGAACATCTGGAACGCCTATTCACAGTATTGTTTTGTTTCACACCAGGCTAGCTTAAGATCACCGACTTGCAGGCAATTACATGGTAGGAGTTACTACAAGGGAACAAAGGGTCCAGGCGTCTATCATGGCTACAAGTGTGTAGTTTACTGGCATGAGAATGCAGTCCTCCTATGAGAGACGGCAAAGAAGACATCAAAGCTCATAAAGTATATGAGCCCGATCAAGAGCCAAGCAAATTTGTGGAACACGAGATAGAGGTCACGAGTTATCACTCGTTGTAGCTCGATGGGATTCGGCAGCCGTTGAGCTCGCGAGGACATTAATACACCGCTTATATATATTCTGTGGAGCTGCGAAGAGCTGCGCGAGGCTTTTCGGGCGACCATATCTGCGTGTCAAGCACAACAATATATGGGCGATAGAGCAACCGCACAAATCAGGTTCGAGGCACTACAACATACGCCAGCATGTTTCAAAAGAGCTGTGTGTATTTCCAAACGAGTTCTGCGTGATAGTGCGTTTAGGCTCCTCGAATCAGCAGTGCACACATGAGCTGCTCCATGCTCCGTATGGTAAAGAACTCCAAGGGTTCGGTTGCTATATTGTTACTTGGAAGACTATTTTCCCTTCAGGTACATGTCCCTTTTATGGTGCTTGACACTTGTTAGCACCGAAAAAGTAAAGGCATATGAAAGACAAATATCACCCAAAATCTTGAAAAAGGTTGTACAGTTAGAAACCTGGTCGGCGCAGGTTCTCCTTAATTTTGAACTTCAATTAGCGGTAATTTGAAAGATAGCTAAGCACCTACAATGCAAAAATAACTGACTTCAAAGTGTGATAAAAGAACCACTAGTACCCCAAAAAAATTGATTCGACCCAGGATCGAACTGGGGACGTTCTGCGTGTTAAGCAGATGCCATAACCAACTAGACCATCGAACCGCCTTGGATGCCCTATCTGATTGAACTTACAAATTCAAAATCTTCGTTTGTGCTTACTAAGCAATTTAGAGCAAGCAGCGTGTGTAAAAAAGTGCGTTAAATTGCGAAAATTTAGCCCAAGAAGTACTGCTGGACAGTAATCTGAGCTTGGATCATTTTTGGCTCTCTGTGTCACCTTAAAGGTCTGATTTAGCGCAACCACATAATTACGCCATCCAGAGATACGTCACTGTTGGCATACTGTTCCACGCCACTAGAGCAATGTTTAAGAAGACGTCTAAATTTATAACCTCTCGCCCTCACAATACCACCACCTCCAACAAACAAACATATTTCCAACAACGCTCTGAACAGTCTCAAAAATTTACCTATAGATAGTAAAACTAATGCAAAGAATGGCCGCCTTTCCAAGGGTTGAGCTCCTTAATTTCCTTCTCATACAGCCGACACGTCTCCCAGAACTGCGGACTATGATTTTGGTGTGTGTTGTGGGCCAGCTCATGGCAAAGCACTGGGATGATTTCATTGTAGTTACAAAACCCTTCATAATCGTCAGTGCGGATTCGTAGACGGATCACTTGGCCAGCGTTCTCATTAAGACCTAGTTTCCGGTGGTCAGTCTCTGTGTTCATGATCGGGTCCAGCTCAGTCAAAATGCCCACTCGCAGCTGGTATTTCTTCATTTAATGCTTGGACAGCTTTATCATCTCTAATCCGCTCGAGATATCGCATCGCTGCTTCCTGATTCCCATATGGCAGTACTTTGAGTTCGCCGAATGTGAACTCCAATTTGTCCTTTCTTGTCACCGGTTTGCGACTTCTTTTAGCCAATGTCAAGTTTGAGGTCTCTCGACGCCTCAGTTGGCGATCGTGCTCGGCATCAGCTACCTGCATCTCCGCTATTTTCGATGTTTTAGTCGCTAAGACCATTACTGGTTTACTGGAGTCTAGCAAGTCGGTTATAAGGGAAGCCCCGGGCTCATTTGGCTTGATGCTTTTGCCACCTCCAAGCAACCGGATCGACGCATTGTCCAGCCCAAAAAGAGATACCAACTCATGTCTAATCTGGTCCAGAGTAGTGCTTAAGTCCACGTCTATTGATACCAGTTTGCCTTGGAATTTGAATTGCATTTGGTGATTAGAAACGAGCTGCCTGGGTATATAAATAATTTACTAATAATTCCAGAACAACCGCATTCATAGCCGCTTCCGGATCTGTTTTTCCGTTTCCATTAATCAGCTGCTATGGGAATACGTGCATGAAACCCGCATGAGGGTGCATATTCGACGCGACAATAGTCTTGGAGGTAAGAATATGGCGCCCGGCTAATGGAAGAGACTCCTGTACTATGCTCTTGGCAAAGTGACTATTGAGCGCCACACCACATCAACTCAATTACCTCACGGCCACGAACCTGGGGAGTAGGTCACGTTGCGCAGTTCGAGCTTTCTCGATAGATATATGACAAGCAAGATATCTCTAGTAGAAGTCTAGCTCTATTGTTAGTTTAATTGTTCGAACATCTGCCACTCCTTTGACAGAATCCCCTGGCTCGTGCGTAGGAAATCACAGACAAATAAATCTTGCAATATTTAGCCAAGGGTTTGATGCGGATTTGATACTCAAATAGAAATAACTGTTGGAGAGTAGTTATTATCAGAACCTGATACAGAACCTGATTCCTTAGATTTCTCGAACTGGCTACCAGTCTTAGACTTGGCAGCTTTAAGCGGGGCGACTCCCTTCTTGTTTACTATCTTTGGAGCCATTATAGAAAATTGTTATATCTAACTAAAACTGGGCCAGCTGGTTATATACCAGCTGGGCTTGGGTGTGCCCAGTGGGCAACCTACAGCTAACCTGAAGATCAGTGCAGATCATGGAGGATTGCTCCAGGGACGTTTATACAAACATATTATATCCAACAAATAACTAAACTATCGCATTAATTATGAAGCTAAATAGGGGTAACTGTCAGAGCAGCCTCACTAGGAGCACTGACGCATACTACTCCTCTTCGATCTCTCTCTTCTCAACAACTAGCGGCTTACCAGCCAAGCGGAAGTAAATATCCTTGACATCATCTGTAGTACTTTCAAAGTGACTAGAGGCATCGTAGCTCTTGGAGATGAACACATTGTCGGAGGTTCCATCCTCCTTGGGCTCGTATAACTCAGAGATTCCCATAAGAGTATCGACGCGGGGACCCAACAGCTTAAAAGCGGGCTCGAGCTCAACATGGGGGTTCTCCGTCTCTATGACAGTAGAGACAATGGCCAGGAAGTAACCCTTAGGACACACGCTATGGGCAGAAGAGATGACGGCGACGTAGATGTCGTTCTTGCGTTTGACCTGATTCTGAGGAATAATGATCTGGACACTGTCGAGGTCGGGAGCGCCAGGGACGGGGTGGTCAAGGATGCAAATGGCGCGGATGACCCGCTGTCCGGTCTTGCGGACTTTATCGGGGAAGTATGTGGGATCACCAATGACCATCTTAGTCTTTGCTGTCTCGTTACCGGAGCGAACACCACTAACCTTACCGTTCTCGTAGACAATCTCGTCAATCGGCTTGTCGAGCATGTAGGTACCGCCGTACACAGCAGAGAGGCGAGCAAACACCTGGGGAAGCTCACCCAACCCGTAGGCGGGATAAATGTAAGGACTCTTTCCATAGCGAGAGACGGAATGAGCATACAATCTAAGACGCTCGAAAGTTTCGCGAGCAGGTTTCTGGAGATACTCCTCAGTAGTCCAAAGGGCCATAGCATGACCGATGAAATCGCGAGTAGAATTGCCGAGGCCGAATTTAATATAAATCTCGGTCATGGTGTTCTTGTCAAGATCGATTCCTTCCTGCGTCTTGGGGTCCTTGTCGTCATATTTAGCCACGTAAGATAGGAAGTTCTTGACGCGGCGTTTCTCGAGAAATCCGAGCAGCGAAGTGCTAAGGGCCTCGGTGGCATTAGCTGGGACCTTGTATATCTTGCCATCGCGGTAGACGTAGCTGCCTGCGATCTGCTTAAACTCTAAAGAGCGAGTGACATTGGTGTGGACAAGAATGTTGACCAGTTCGCCCGAGGCCATGAGAAATTTGGGGATTAAATCAACGTTCCAATCACGGTCGCGGCCCATATCCTTAGGGACCTCTGTCTGGGGGCGGAATTTCTTGAATAATTGCGATAAAACGAGGGAGGCCGACTCGCCGCCGTAATGGTCCTGGCGGTCGATATGGAGCACTTTCTTGCCTTCAATGGAAAGCAATCCGGACAAAATGCATTCTGTGAGGCCAGTGCCTAGCACGATCACGTCATATTCTTCGTCCATGGTGTTAAGTTGGCTGGTAGCTGGGGGTTGCGGCTAATGAGGGTGTAGGGGGTGGGCCGGGGGGTGTTTCGCGGGCGGCCTAGGGATGCCTCTGCAGAAGTCGAGGGGCTGAAGATCCGGGGCAGTTCTGAGGAGTCCTAGTCGGGTGTATAGTACTGACAGATGTAATTACTTGCTATTTCTAGCTGATCCTAGCTCAATCGCTCTTTATCTATCACTATCGCTGCGAGCTGTGCGGCTTAAGCAGGTGAGTCAGATCAGGCGATGAGGAGTCATTTTGGTCGCTCTGAACTCTACGCTCTATAGAACGCAGAGTGCAACGATATATGCATTGAGCTTATTCTGGCAAATTTCGGCCAGCAGTCCTATTACCAGACGTACACAAGTTCTGTCCAGATAATCACCACGTAAATAATGTAAACATAGTAGTCGAGTGGTAAGGGCTTGATCGAAAAGGCTATCTAAGAAGAATCAGGAATGATGAAGGTGTTATGTGTTTGTACCAGAGATCTATGGTGAGTCTCACGTGCAGTTTCCTACCCAGCCTAGGGCTTTGAAGTCGTGACCCGATAGGAAACGCAAAGGAGTCGGTGACGATTGCGACGAGCAGTGGTAATGGCAGCACACGCCTGTTGTGCACACCAAGCTTAGCAGGAGAGGACGAAATCCAGCAAGGGTCGGAAGCCAGTTAGCGGCAGTTCCAGAGAATGCTGCGCTTCACTTGGTTCAGAGGCGTGTAGCCCTCAAAACGAGGGGATTTGATTACTTTGACCGCCCAGTACATCTTGCGTACTTTTTAGAATCTCTGAGGGATACATTTCGCAGCTCATTAAAACGTGACGTTTACCTGCGGGAGATATCAACGATACCACCTCAACAAGTTTCCTACTATTACACAGCCTAAGTTAGGTGAACACTCTAACCAGGCGCTTGTCAACGTGGTGTAGCTTCTTGGTTACTACACGGGACTACAGAAGAGTGAACATTTACCACTTCCAAGTGCGCCCGAAAACGGGGAACGCTTAAAGTCACATGCTGAGATCAACCGCGCTATTTGTACAGTTACTTTACCCTGAAATTTTCAGCTGAACCTGACAACAATGTAGTTGAACCCAAGAGCACATCGCTAGGCCCAATCACTGCTAGACTAGATACAGCTGCGCAGGACTATCACATGCCAGCCAATCAGGATTATATTAGCGGTAAGATTTTATAAACCATGAAAAAAAGTATTACGGTAAAGCAGCGGGTCAATTGTTGCCCAGTGTCTAGAGAGTAACAGTTCCTTGGCCCATACCTCTAGCACCCAGACAGTACATACACACACAGCCTTAAACACTTACAAACCCAGCTCCTCGAAAATCGCGCAGCTGTTATGATCACACTTAAATCTGCTAAATTTAAGTCCCTTCCTCCTTTATCACTTTCTATAAACCACTCGCAACGGTGGGCAATTCTGGGCCCTGACCGCGCGAAACTTCTCGACGTTTTGGCAGGTAAATTAACCCCTGAGGATGCTTCTAGTCGCAAATATTCATGGGGAAAAGAATTTTGGCCCACAAAAGTAATTCAGCAAATAGAGTTCGGCCAAGGAGCGCAGAGTCAAGCTCCCTACTTGGCTGCACGGTTTGAGAGTTATCGCGATGAATTCGATCTCTCAGTAGAGCAATCGCTCGGTGGCCCCAGCGAATCCGTTTCGAAGGTTCTCAAAACCCTTGCGTTAGCCGATCTTGCCGAAAGATGGGTCGTTGGTCTCTCCAATGGCCAGTCTCGGCGCCTGCAGATTGCTTCTGCTCTCCTCAAGGACCCCAAACTGCTAATTGTTAATGACCCATTTTTAGGTGTAGATCCCGAAAACAGAACGTTGTTGGACTCTGTCTTGGGCGGCCTCCGCACTCCTGTAATTCTTGGTCTATGCTCGTCGCAACCCATACCTGATTGGATCACACACGTAGCAATTGTGGATGAAAATGGGATTCGAAGCGGCCAGAAAAAAGATTTCAATCTGAATTATGGAGCTGAGCACACACAATGTCGCTCGGATACCAAGCTGGGGCCAGTAGTGTTTGAAGCACCAGACCTTAGTGTTTTCATTAAAGGACAGCCTATTTTCGAGCACCTTGACCTGAAAATTCGTAAAGGCGAGAGAGTGCACCTACAAGGTCCTAACGGTTCCGGCAAAAGTACTTTGTTAGCTGTAATTACAGCAGACCACCCACAGGGCTGGAGCGAGAACATCACTATGTTTGGCCAGCAGCGTGAAGTGGGTAAAGACAGCTACATGTCTATCAACAAACATATTGGAATGTCTGCATCAGAGATTCATGCCATATTTCCTCGTCATCTCAAGGCATCAGAAGCAATCGGTACAGGTTTCAGGGGCGATTTCACTCGGTGCCGTGATCTTAGCAGCGAACAGCAAGAGAAAGTCAGTCGCTGGCTTAAACGTATTGGAGTAGCCAATGAACGATTTGCAGACCTAAACAAGCAAGACCAAAAGCTTGTATTATTGGCCCGTGCCCTTGTCAAGGATCCCGAGCTCTTGTTGCTAGACGAAGCCTTTTCGACATTTGACGATAACACGCTGTCCCTTGCATTTGCCGTACTTGATGAATACAAAGGCAGTGTCATTGTTATTGGTCATAATGCGCGTGAAATTCCTCCTTGTGATACCATAATTGACATCTCTCAAAACCAATAGGCAGGATGCAAAGATCGTCCAAAGGCATATCACACCGCTTTCAAACGAGTGCCTGCTAAATTTCTATGTCTTCCAAAAAAACAAACCTCTGATTCACGTTTTAATTTCTGATCTGTTGAGTTGTGCCTCTCATAGATCAATCATAACGCCTACTTCCTCATTTACTGCACAAAATTTTGATGCGATACAGGTCTCCAAGCTCTAGTTGGTGGGCGCTAACACGCGAGGGTGTTGGGGGGAGCGATAAGCTCGCACATGGAGCGTAGCCCATCAGTCTATGCTACTGGGTGGCTCGTATCACCAACGTCGATACACAGTCAAGAATCCTGCTTTCGCAGCCAGTCTCTCAAGCGATAACTTATGCTCGTGCCACGGGCATCTAGTGCTCAAAAATTGGGTGGAACAAGGAAGCACTGGTACTACCTCACTGTTTTACCTACAGTCACGCAGGCTCTTTTCATAAAGCGCAATTTGAACTACGGCAGCTGCGATGGTACATTTCTACCTCATACCGACTATCCAGTGCTAGAAGCTCCTGGGTGAGCGTGTATTTATGCAATTCAAACAGTAAACTGTTTGATCCAAGAAATCAACGCCCGAGGAGCCCCTCTTTGTTCGAGCTCTAACAAATGACTCACGCATGCGCTAATTGCTCCTTGTTCTCAAGCATGGTTCAGTAGTCTCAAGAAGTCGTCCAGCTCCTGGCCAGGGCACCCTGCTTCGCACACTGCTGCTCTGAATGGATATATCATATATGACGGGTGAGCAAGCAAGCTCTGCGAACCAGCGAACTTACAGTGTTCAAGCGTGACCATGAAGGAGCTTTTGGAGTGAAAAACTTTGATCTGGCTTCGCTACTATAACCGCTTGGGACAACCTCGCCAACCCATTGCACTTTACTGTCTGTATGTGGCCTAATCGCAGGCTATTACTGGGTAAACTATAAATAAAAACATATAAGAAACACACAAAAGATTGCAATTCCAACGAACCCAGGCTCCGCTCGAGTGCCTGAGTATCTGGCTACAATCGCCCTCTACCTAGCGGTTACCCGCTCCCTTGCTCTGAGTGACCCTAACCCGCATCGCTTCCCTCGCGGGCGCCTGCTCGTTCACCCAATCCCAAGGCGCCCAATCCGCTCCGTAAGCATAGACCTCACGGCTCACATAAGCATCCAATTGACCATGTCTGGAGGACCAGTACCGTACTCTCAGAAATATACGGCCGCTTCACGAGGCATCTGGAACAAAATCCGCGAGTTCTTGACTCCTGTGGCTAACCGCTCTAGCGGAAACCCCCTTGTGCCGTTTTATCGCATGCCAGCGCCCGGCTCGCAGCCTCACAACAACTTGCAGCACGATGTCGGCACTTTTCCGGTCGTTGACATCGCAGAAAACCCTTATCACAAGCGCGATCACCGCCGAAACTACCCACAGACCGCAGTTTTCGACCAGAGTGCCGTCGCCGGCCTTCTTCGCTACGGCTCCGTTGCGAACCCTAAAATCGCCAAAGGAGATGAAGGAAACAAGCAGCTCGCGACTATCGCTAATGGAGAGGTCTCTCTTGTTGACACGCTCAAAACCGTGAAACCCAGTGAGGTCCTCAAGGGTGGTTTGCCCCCTCTGCCCAGCCAGAGTCGCATCACCAGCTATAAGATGCTGGATTTCGAGCATCACGGGATGTACGAGGAGGGTTACCCGTTGAGAATGTTTCACTAGTCGAGCTGCGACCTTCCTATGAAGTGAGACCTGTATGTAACGGCAGCGGCAACCCTGACGGCCCATGGGTTCTCTAGCCAGCGAGTGTTCGCCTAGCCATGGGCCTAACACTAATTCCTCGTAGTAGCATATAATAAACACAAATTTCAGTAAAGAGAGCATTTGGGCCGCCGTCCCAGCCTGGACACAAGGAGGGATATTTGAGGGGTGAGCCAGCGAGAACGCCAGCTGAAACTATACCAGCCGCATATGCTCATTCAGATGCGCGTATGATTTCGGGGCCTTCGCTTGAGCAACTGGTCCCACCCAAACCATCACCATACGCTAGTGCAAGCAGAGAACTCAGTGTCTGAATCTCAGCGGTGAGTGTTGATCTCTGCGTTTGACATGAGAGCACGTCGTGTCTCAAGTTCATCCGCGTATATAGCTAGAAGCGTATACGGGCCCTGTGGCGGACCCTTCAAGAGCGGTCACATGTATTTGCCGTAAAGTTCTCATATCAGAGCACTCACAAAGGTTCTCGCCATCCTACTGCAGGAATCGTTGAAGGTATCTAGAACTACTCACTTCTGCTTCTTGGAGTGCTCAATGTTGGCCAGTGAAACATATTGCATCTGGACACTTACTTACTTTGGCGTGAAATTGCTGCTAGCCACTAGATTAGCGCGGATAGATATAGAGACGATATAACTCTAACTATTTATGGTTCTATGTTTTTACGCTATGCATTCTATACTAACTATTTCAGGAACAGCTTAAATACAGGGTTGGTAGTTTCCTCATGATACCGGTATCCCAGCTGTTGCAATGTCTTGTCGAGCTGCTCGCTGTCGTTACTTTGGATGCCAGCGAGAACGGATCCAATGTCAGAGCCATTGTTACGATAATGGAACATGGAGATATTCCATCCTAACTCCATGCTTTCGAGAAACCTACGCAGCGCTCCAGGCTTCTCGGGGAATTCAAAGCGGAAAACTCGTTCGTCATCAAGCTGGGCATGTCCGCCAACCATATAGCGGGCATGGTCCTTGGCCATTGTGTTATCGCTAACATCATGCACTTTCATACCAATCCCTTCAATGTTCTTGATGAGTTCCGGGATCTCGGTGCGATCTTGTGAGCTGAAGGAGATGTAAACATTGGCAGTGCCCTTTTCACTGTATCTGTAGCTGAACTCGGTTACAATCCGAGGGGTCAATACTTCTATCAGTCTCAAGAAGCTGCCAGGCTGCTCGTTCATCTCAACAACGAAAAACACTTCTTTGCCGGCACCCAAGGTGGAGCGTTCGGCAACGAATCTAAGACGATCAAAGTTCATGTTTGCACCACTGAGAATAGACACATATGCATTATCGGGACCTTTCTCATCGGGGTGTGCTGCAAGGTACTTCTTGACTCCGGCGACGCTGATAGCTCCCGTAGGCTCAGTTATGGCACGGGCATCGTTGAAAATATCGTTCATAGCTGCGCAAATCTCATCAGTGTTCACATGGATCACCTCGTCAACGTATTGTTGCGCTAATCTAAATGTTTCAGTACCGACAACCTTGACGGCAGCGCCATCAGCGAAAAGCCCTACATCGTCGAGTACGACCTGTTTTTTCTGTTTCAGGCTTTGGTACATGGCATCGGCATCGTACGTTTCAACGCCAATGATCTTAACATGAGGTGCAATGCGCTTGACATAGGACGAGACGCCGGCGATGAGGCCACCTCCACCAATGCAACAGAATACGGCCTTGAGCTTGGTGAGGTCGACTTGGCGCAGAATTTCCATGCCAATAGTGCCCTGTCCAGCAATAACGTACGGATCGTCAAAGGGAGGAATATAAGTGAGCCCATGCAATGCTTGCAGCCTCGCGCATTCCGCTTTGGCCTCGTCGAAGTTGTCGCCGAACAGCACAACCTTAGCGCCCAACCGCTCCACATTCTCGAACTTGATCGCAGGGGTCGCAAGAGGCATAACAATGGTTGCAGGGATCCCCAAAAGGCGAGCACTAAACGCTACACCTTGCGCATGGTTGCCGGCACTACATGAAATAACGCCTTTCCACTTCTTTTCTGGGTCCATTTGAGCCATCATATTGTAGGCACCTCTCAGTTTAAAGCTGAAAACTGGCTGAAGGTCCTCTCTTTTGATGTAGATCTGAGAACCAAGCCGCTCGCTGAGGGAGACGCCTAGTTGGCAGGGTGTTTCCTTGCACACATCGTAGACTCTGGATGTGAGAATCATTTTGAGGTAATCAGGCCCCTGATCTGGGGTTTTAAGGCTATCGTGTGACATTTTTGGGGTGCGTTATATGTCAGTTTTGCCCGATTTAATTTACAAGAGTGAGTAATACCTGCGTTCTCAGTAGTATCTGGAATATTTCAGCATACGCTTATGTCATTGAGTAGAGTGTGGGGTAAGCGAGCGGGATCGGCGCGGGATCGGATGTAGCCAATACTAGGCGAGCTTAAAAGCTAGACTTGCCAACGAAGGCGCAACCTATTCAATGGTTGATATTGGACCTTAACCGAAGCGCACAAACTGTTAGCGCACACGAAATCAACTGTTGGGCGACTCGCGGGCCCAAGCGCCAGCTCGCATCACATAGAATATTATACATAAATTATTTAGGTCAAACTAATGCGCTTTGAGGGACGCCAGTTTTGGTGAATGTATCGACAACCCAGCCTTGCGGGGCATCGGTGCAGTACTGCTCAGCATAGCGCTTCAGGTAAGGATAGAGCTGGGCAACAGGGAAAAGCGAGTTAACACCAGCATATTTACGACCCAAACTCTGAATTAACGCGGACACATGCGCATAATGGCGGGTTCCATCAGCGGCATCCTGAATACGTACCGTCTCAAGCAGCTTCTCGTAGCATTGCATGACCTCTGTCGGGTCAGTGAAGTCCGCAATCTCAAAAATGCTAAGGCAAATATCATAGTAGTGCATGGGCTCGGCAAAATTATTGAACAAGTCGGTAACAGTCAAAAGTTGACTGTTGAGGCCCTTAACGGCCTGCTTTTTGGTCTCAGGTGATATCAAGTTATCGTTCGTGACGCGCTCTAGTAATTCGGCTTGTACATTAGCGATTTGCAAGTAAGAGCTCACCATTGTGCCAAGTTCGAAAACATGCTGCTGAGCAGCCTGGGGGAATTGACATTTACAGTAACCCATGGCGCGGCTCAAGAGCTCAACACGCTGCATCATGGAGATGTTCAGCGTACCTTTGGCGAGGTCGAGCAATACATCTGCAGCGGCAAGCAAATCGTTCTGTTTAAGGTAATGTTTCCATAGCAGCTCGGCAATGCGTGCATCCCGTCTAGCCCCATTTTGCAAGTATCCCTGAATAAAAGGAGTGTCAACGCCACTAAGAAGGTCAAGTTTATGAGCAAGGAACCAATCATAAAGATAGTAGTGGAATACTTCGTCTTTGGTCTCCATTAAAACGCGGTATACCTCTCCATCGGGTTTAAGAGGTACTTTGTCGAGTATCTCAAATATGAGGTCGTAGTACTTGATCTTATGCTGATAGATTTTTTGGCGAGCATCGTTCTCGGGCTTATTATCGCGAAGATAACTGAGGGCAACATTGGCTCTGTCAATCTCTGAAGCAGCCGCCAGTGTCACAGAGACCGCGCCGGGGTAGAAGTCCATTGAGACGTACTCAGTGACGATATCCTTTAGTGTATCGAAGGAGATATTGGCGGCAGCTTTGACAAAAAGACTAGAGCTTTTGTACAATTTCTGAACCCTGAGGTCATTCTCCGGACTCGCCTTTGCCGAGTGAATGTACTGCAGTGCCTTGTAAACAAGCACATCAGAAGCGGAGCAATAAGTCTCGCAGCGATCCTGGATGACATGCGCAACGCTGTCAATGCTGTCACCGCGATTGATGATGAAATTAATAAGACAGGTGACGAGCTCGCGCGCAACATCAGAGTATTTGGCTTCGGAGAAGAACGCTCTAAAAGTCATGTCCACAAGAGAGTGGCTAAGATCCTTTGACACGTAGGCGAAGAGACCCTCCAAGCCAGTGTTTGACTTCGCGGTTTCAGCCTCCAACAGTAGTAAGAATGCGATGCCCTGCTGAGCGCTCTTAACCAGTTGTGCAAGCGCAGCAATGGACTTTTGCTCGGCCTGGTTCAGAAGCGATGTATCACCAATAGCCAACGAGTACTGCATTTTGGTATCAGCGGGTTTAGAGCTATCAAGAAACGCCGCCAATCCTGTGAGATTAGCATGAAGGGACTCGAATGCAACGCGGCTCAAGTTCAATTTGAGTTCGCTAATGGAGCCATCGCGGGCACGCTTATAACTGAAAATGCTTTTGCCCCAAATTTCCGACAGCAAGCGGGCTGTGTAGCATGCAAGACCATCAAATGAGCTGCTTAGACGGATGCCGACCTCTTTAGACTCCTTGGACCCTATAGTACTCTTTGGGTCTAAAAGATATGTGTAACGGTTGGCCTCGATATCTTTTTGAAAAACAGGGATACCACCGAATTTGTAGTAGCTGTTTAGAGCCTGGTCACGTTGAGTCTTTGACAAGACATTGCTGGGGCGAGTGGCCACACAGATAGCAGCACAACATAACTCAATGTGGCCATAAACTTGGGTCAAATAGTTAGGGATATTCGTTTCTTTTTCGAAAACCTCATACAAGGGCGATCTACGAATAAAATGCACAGAGTTATTCGTCAAGACTGCCACCTGTTGAGCGGGTGCAGAGTACTGCAAGGACGCCTGATTTCCATTACAATTTTGGAGAGGAGAGACTAGGGCAATCGCTAGTACGTTTTTGATTTGTTGCGTGGATGTGATCTCGGGAAAACTGAGAGAGGCGTGCTGGTCTACGAGATGCATAAGGCGCAAGCTATCAACAGCGCTAATGAAGACACCATCCTCGACAACGGATACAAAAAGGTCACGGTCAAAGGCAGAGCATGCGGTGGCCTTAAGGGGTTCTTTAGCCGGGGCTGGTTTCTCGGCGCTGACGCGGAATGAGCGAGAATCCTGCATGTAAATACGATCGCCCTTCGCCGTGATCTGAACCAAAACCTCAGACAACGACTGGTCCTTTGAAATAGCGTAGATTCCAACGATATGGTCCTTTTGTGTTGGCAAAGTGCGTTCATACCGAATACCGTTGGAGATGTCGTATGAGGCGACCACTCCCTTTGAGGTCAAGGTATAGAGCAAATTGCGGCTGCGATCGACCGAAGTTTTAATGATAGCGGAATCACTGTTTTGCTGGGAGAACCAAGAGGAGCCGCCGCAAGTATGAAGCTGAGTTTTTGAGTGGAACCACGATTCCTTAGCGCGGTACTCGACTTCATACAAGGCATCGCCACAAGCAAAAATAATACGATCAGAGAGATCAGCAAAGCAAGGTGTGCCATTAAATGAGTGCTTAATGGTGAACCCTGAATCAAAAAAGGTCAGATCATCGCTCAAAGCATACATTTTGAGGTTGCTTGTGGTAACAATAACAACTAGGTGTTTGACGGTGTCTACAAACACATTAGGCTTTGGCTTTACGCAGTAAACGCCCGTGACATCGTGGTCCATCTCCTCAAATACCTTGAATGGCTCGAGCGTCTTATAATTCCACAAATACGCGGTTTTCCCCGACGCAATCCAAACGAGGTCGAGGGCGGGCAAAATCCCTGAGAACTTCTTGTCAAGCGACTGCAGCTCAGCAGGGAGGGGAAATGTGCTTGTGCTGAAGCTGGAGATTAAATTTTGATCTCTGTCGTGCGCTTCTTGCGAGAATTCATGACGAGTCGAGCTGAGCTGCTCTTTCAACTCTGGGTAATGCTTGTCTCGACTGATAAAATCGTCCACAAATTGCACAGCAACATTGAGGGGAGATTTTTCACTTAATTCAGAGTTGTAAACCACACCGAGTTCTCGAGAAACGCTCCCATGCTGTAGAGGAGAGCTCATGAGGAGAGTTATGTAAGGGGTGCGAGGGAGAGGACAATATAGTGAAAGGCGAGACAGATAGGAATAAGGAACAGGTTTGTTTAGTGCTAGCATAGTTTAGTGAGTTTGGTGAATCTTCTGTATAAGACATTTTTGTTTAAATGTCACCTAGCGTGCCTCGAAATCTGAGGGACCGTTAGTTTACACCTGCACACCAAGAGCAGCAGGTATTCAGTCTGTGTTCAGCGAGCACATAGAGTCGACACATGTTCTCCGCTTAACCTACACTAGTCTAAATAAATAATCGGGCCTCAATATGCTCTGCAGGGTTACGACACGTCGCCTACATGTCGAGAACTACCTGCATCATAACAGACCCTGTTTCTTGAGGTCTTGATAGACTCTCTCAGTCATGACATTGCCTTCTTCATCCTCTACCTCGACATCATCTTTTCTTTTCTTTTTAAGGCGATTTTGCAACTCCGTTACTTCCGAAATCACACTGATGCCTCTAAAGGCACCAGCGTTCTCGATCCCTAAGCACCGAAGACCATTAACGTGTCTGTTTTCATCAAAATGTCTCTCAAATGCTCTGCGGCCGTTGTAGATAAAATTTCCGCATACTTCACACTCAAACTCGTGGCCCAGCCCATTGAGTTTGTATAGCCAGTGGGGGATCGGCTTGCCGTCGGGTCCAAGAGGCATTTTACTTGTTGTGGGAGCAGAGACTCCGGTATCTATGTGTGAGCCTTCATTCTCATGGTTGATTGAAGCGTGAATGAGCTCTAATTCTCTGGCACGCTCTTTTTCGGTCATGTACTTTTGCCGCTTGATATCGGCCCTCGTCCTTGTGAGTGTGTCTTGGAGAACATCACAATACAGACCGATACGTCTTTGTAGAGTTTTAATATCAGTTTCACCTGGAACGCCACATTCCACTGCTCGTTTATGTTTTCTCCCCTGGAGGTGGCCATTGAAGACGCCCTCAGTGCTGAAGAGCCGTTGACAGTGGGTGCAAAAAAGAGGATCATCAGTCTTTACCCGAGGTATTGGCTCAAATGGCTTGGCTCTTTCCATAAAGTCGCGTAAATATTTGTCTACAGCTCTCAAGTACTCCAACGGCATGTCCAATTGAGGAAATGACTCGAGATACTGATAATACGACAAATCGGTGCGGTCAACCACAGACATGTAAAGTGAGTAGAATTCCCTCAAGTCAAGAAACTGTCCGTAGAGTTCCCCTGGGCTAAAAACGTCGTCTACATCTAGGTCTGAGGTGAACTCACATAGGTGCTGCGAGAGGCCGTGCCCAGCAAGAAGATTATAAGAAGGGTGCTGTTCCATAGGCGTAAACTCTTGCGCAAATGCGTCCAGTACCTGCTGTTTGGACTGCTGATCATACTTTATATCCACTAATTGGTCGTACAGCGCAGTATATCTATCTACGAGCCGCTTTGCCTCGAGCTGCTTCAAAATCGAGACACGCTTGGATTTTTGGCCCTCACTCAATAAGTTGGGGGTCTTAGAGAACCTCTGGGCCAATGCGAGCTCAATTTCCTCCAGCTCCTGGCGCAAGTTCCTCTGTCTTTCTATCTGCACCAAGTCCATCTTACCAAATGAGCTCGAAGAGATCGCTAAAACAGCTTTTGGAGGAAGATGTGGAAATGGAGGTAGCACCCACTGAGGAAAACGAGGCTGTACCCGAGGGAATGTGCGTGGAATGCACCGATACTCCGCAACAAGTATTTTGCACTGTTTGCGACGAAAATTTTTGTCGACTTTGTTTTGACCACCTGCACCGCACCGGAAAAAGAAAACTACATAAATTCGAGCAATTAGAATTGGCTGAGCAAGGCCAAGACCCTTTAGCGGAACAGAATGATGCGCATCAGAACGAGCCCCAGGACGGCCATGACGACGGCCAGGAGCTCGAGGATGATGCCATCGAGGTAGATGAAGACGCTCCTCGATTCACACTCGATACCAAGTATATTCCCATGCGTCTAACCGCTCAGGAGCGCAAGTATTTTCGGCTATTGGAGGCTGCACTGCAAGTCAGTGAATACACAGACAAAGTCGATGTCTTTGGGCGAGGCACACGTGCCAAGCGCATCCTAACCCAATTGCGCGAAATGTGCACCATTCTTACGGGACTTGTTGTTGCTAATGATATTGAAGAGGGTCAAGCATTACTGCAAGAGAAGGATTTCAGCAAGCACGCCGACTGGTTCAAAAAGGTGTTCGAGATCGGCCGACGCTACAAGATTATGAACCCAGAAAGAATGCGTGACTCTTTCGGTAAGCTAATGTATATGATTATGGACTCTAGGCTACCAGAAGTTAGTGACAATCTTGAGTTCGATCTCTACACCCCGATCAAGACAGTTCACAGTATGCTTGAGCAACACAACTGTTTAGACCTCTTGGAGGACCCACTTATTGCAAATGCAACTCAGGAAATTGTCTCAGCTGGCCGTCCGCGCCACGAGATTCAAAAAGACATTCGCCGTAAAGAAAACGCCGTGGAGCGTCTTGCGCAGAAGTACTCCAAAAAGATTCACTCTGAGCACATTCGCCAATGTCTTTATTCTATCAGTGACTACTACGCTTATATTCATGCCAACAGGCGTCCAGTACAGGAAATGTCGAAGCGTCTCACAGAAAACTTTAGATCCGACAACGACTGTATTTTGGGGATCTCTTACGGGCGTGGCGGTGCTCGGTTGAGCCATTCACATACAAAGCAATACACCTACGTTCTACAGAGTCTTACGTTGTGGAGTGAAATCATGCGTGATATGTACATGCTGTGGAAACTAGCTGACGACGACATGTGTAATGACACTAGGTACCAGCTGAGCAATACTGGTCAGGGATTGAACCGAGTCAAGCCTTGTCCCAAAGTAGGCCGCGCAATGTACAATATCATCAACAACACCCAGCATAAAACCGGCTCGTGGATTGGTTCTAGTGTTGTTCACTTGGGCGACCATGCAGTTCCCAATGCCCTTTTCTTTTTGGATAAGTACCTTCAAGTGCCACGTATTCTTAACCCTGTCAATCTTGTTCTCGAGCAACTTCCTTTGGTTTGCCGCGATGAGCACGTCTCTCAATGGATCTGCTCCCAGTTCCACGATCCTAAGGGCCTTGAAAAGACTATTCTTGTCGACTTTTTCCGCCATGCTTTTGATGGCTCCGGTGCAGACAATTTCTACGATGCTGGTTCTTGCATTGATGGTCGCCTCACATCTGCCTGGAACTGGGCCAACGCTATTTCCAAGAAACCGTACTATCACTTCTTCTTGGTGACTGGGTTCACCGGATTTGATGGATCTGATGGGTTCTAGAAGTAGTACGCATTCTGGTCCAAATCTCCATTGCAGTTATACCCGTGACCTGGGGATCATTGGGGCCACCCATCCAACATCGTTGTATAATTGCTGCGGAGCGATTTTATTTACCGTTCCCATAGGCATTAGAATGCATAAAATGTATTTTATTTAAAGTTTCTACACATATTCTTTCTACAAAATTGTTTGATTTGTTTGCGCGGCGGTATTTTACATATTTAGCTCGCGGTAGCATGCCGCAATAGCAAGTGCCTAGAAATCTCCCGGTGAGCTTCCACCGTTCTCTTTGATTCTCTTGACTTCAGTAAGCTTCTGCTTATAAATCACACGTACTCCCTATGCCCACTTTGGTGCCCAGCAATATTTCACTTGTAAGCACTAGGACCCAGTAGTAAATAATACTGTTCCGTTATAACTTGCGCCATGAGTGAATCATTCGAGACTTTTTCGAATCAAGAAAACCAGATCATTGCGAAATTTACGCCGAAGCATGACATTCCGAAAATTACTTGCTATCAATGCGGTAAGGAAATGGAGTCAAATGGATTCAGTCTGTGTAACGAATGCATTGCCGTCGAAGTCGACATCACCAAAGACCTTGAGAAAGTGAGTGATATTTTGTTTTGCAAACACTGCGGGAGAGTCTCAGTACCGCCCAATAAATGGGTTTATGCCGAGCGTGAGTCTAGAGAACTCATGAGTATTTGTCTCAAAAAGCTGCGAAACCTCGAGACTAGTAAACATCGGTTGATCGATGCCAAATTCCTCTGGACAGAGCCACATTCTCGTCGTACAAAGCTTCGTGTCACTATTCAGGGTGAGGCCAGAGAGTATAACAACCTCCTGATCCAGCAGCAGTACGACGTCGAGTTTTTCGAGCACACGAATCAGTGTCCCGATTGCGCCAAGTCATACACAGCCCACACATGGAATTCATGCGTTCAGATCCGCCAGAATGTTGATCACAAGAAGACAATGCTCATGTTGGAGCAGTTGATCCTCAAGCACAAGCTCCATCAAAAGACGCTTAGTATCGAGGAAAAGCGGGAAGGAATCGATCTCCATTTTGCATCTAAGAATGAAGCCCAGGAGCTCGTCGATTTCCTTGGTACAGTCACTCCAGTCTCCGTCAAGCAGAGTTCAGAGCTGGTCTCTGAGGATACCCAATCAGGAAAGTCCAAATACAAGTTTACTTTCAGCGTGGATATCATTCCAATTTGTCGCGAGGACCTGGTGGTTTTGCCTCGTAAGTACGCTAATCTCAAGGCTCATGGCATTGGTCAATTATGCATTTGTTACAAGGTCAACAATAGGGTACATCTGATCGATCCTGACACCCTGAAAACGTTCCCTGTCAATGCCAGAGATTTTGCTAAGCAGCCTCTCACTGTTTTGGCATCTGCACGTGCTCTCAAGGAGTACATTGTGCTCGATGTCGAGCCTAATGGATTTGCCTTTGACAAGTTTGTCGGTGCCGACGTTACTCTGGCAAAGGCTAGTGACATGGGCGTTAATGATAATCAGATCGTTGTAAGAACACACCTTGGTGCCATTCTGCATGCTGGCGATTCAGTTATGGGATACGATCTCGAAACAGCGAATTTTAGTGATCCCGACTGGGATAAGCTTCAGCAGAGTAACAACCTGCCAGACACTATTCTTGTCAAAAAAGTTTATCTCGATGCTCCTAAGAAACCCAAGCGCAAGCTCCGCCGTATGGCAAAGGAGTACAATGAGGATCCCAATGGCGGCAAGGCCAATAAGGGTCCCGATGCTCGCGACT
The DNA here is from genome assembly GCA_022577715.1 of Wickerhamiella alocasiicola. Lineage (NCBI taxonomy): Eukaryota > Fungi > Ascomycota > Dipodascomycetes > Dipodascales > Trichomonascaceae > Wickerhamiella > Wickerhamiella alocasiicola. Next base: position 20,430 of record JAKIRU010000024.1, read on the forward strand.
ACGAGGAGTTCTTGCAAGAGCTTGAGGAGGACGAAGAATTCGCCGAGATTCTTCCTGAGGATGAAGGGGAGGAAGTCGAGATCCCCATCGATGAGTTGGAGCTGGGTGATAGTGAGTGAGCGCGATGGGAGGAACGGTCACAATGAGACCTTGATGAGCCGACATCAGGGCGAACTGACATTCGCGCGCTGGCGGACACAAGTATCTCCCTATATAATTTTCTAGTTGCATTTTGTACAGTCATACATCTTCCACATTGTCTCGTTGGGCCAGCGTAAAGCAAGCATAGCTCTCGAGACACAGCAGCCCCTGTGCGGCGTCTGCAAGAAGACAGCCATTATGCGATCTCATGTGCAATGAATGCTCTGTAATTTCACCAGAGTGTGCAACAGTTTGGAAAGCATTCTGCATATTACCCTTCTGCTCTAAGCTACGTTGTTGTCTACCTAGTACCCCGTCTCGTGGCAACATGCCCCCACAAACATGCCCCACCAATTCATTTGAGAGAGGAATTACGCGTGAAATTTACATGCCAAATTTGGTTAATATACTAGTTGATCTCTATATCAACCTTTACGAACAACGCCATCAATTCTCCTCACTTTCCATCCCTCCATAAGACCCAACCTTCACCCCAACTTCAGGTATCGTCACCTCCTACGTCTACCCTCTACTAAGCATGGCCTCGGCCATCTTCTTCTTAGATCACAAGCTAAAACCAATTTTACATCGAGATTTCCGCAACGATATCCCCTTAAGCGTTGTGGACGAGTTTCCAGCCCTGAAAGCCGAGCACCTGGCACCCTGCTTCTCCAAAAACGGCATTAACTATGCATACATCGAGCATTCCAACATCTATTTATTGGCATTAAGCAATGAGAACATCGACATCGCGGGAATGTTTCTTTTTTTGCACCAGCTAGTCGCTGCTCTGCAGCATTTCGTCAAAACCGTCGAGGAGGAGAGCGTTATCGACAATTTCGTGATTTTGTATGAACTTTTGGACGAAATGATGGACTTTGGGCTCGTACAAAACACAGATATTAATCTTCTCCAAGATTATGTGACGCAGGCGTCCTATCAGCTCGAGGTTTCCCAGGCTTTGACCGCTTTAACCGACAAGATCTCATGGCGGCCTCCGGGCATTTATTACAAGAAGAATGAGCTGTTTGTGGATGTAATTGAGACCGTTAGTGCTATTATCAGTACTGATGGACAGGTTTTGAGCTCAAATGTCACGGGAAAAATCGCTTTTAAGGTGTTTCTTAGTGGTATGCCGACGCTGCGACTGGGCATCAACGACTTCTGGAAATCGGGACTCGTCAACCAGGACAATATTGCCAAATACCGGCTCTCAAAGTACGTGAAACTGGAGGACCTTGCATTCCATCAGTGCGTTTCTCTCGAGGAGTTCGAGGAGGACAGAACCATCCAGTTCATCCCGCCTGATGGCCCCTTCGACTTGCTCACTTATAGAGCTCCATACAAGGACCAGCTGCCTTTTGATGTCAGGGCAAAAGTCGAAATCAAAGGGCACTCACGTGTTCTTGTTAAGTGTACAATGACCACCAATTACAAGAGGCGTTATTCCTGCGCTTTTGCTGAGTTTGCCATTCCAGTGCCTAATGATTGCGATACCCCGCGCTTCAAATGTCAAACGGGGCGTGTGGTTTATGCTCCTGAGCGCAATGCAGTGCTCTGGAGAGTGAAAGAAATCCCCGGCGGTCAAACTTTTAAATTAACTGCAGAGTTGCAAATACCCGCGGTGGGGCCTATTGAGATGCCCACAGCACCTGTACAGATGAAATTCGAAATCCCAGTTCTGGCTCAATCGGGAATCCAGATCAGGTTTCTCAAAGTGACCGAGCCACAGCTCAAATACAATAGTTATCCATGGGTGCGTTACACGACCAAAAGTGGAAACTACGAAATGCGGTTGGATAAATCTGGCCACCCGTCCCGCGACCAGTCTCGTGAACAATCAAGAGAACCATCTGAGCGGCCCGAAACACCCAGCTCGCCCACATCTCGTGTGGGGTTGCGGCCTGGGGGCACAAGAGCTAATTCTAGAGCGACTTCTCGCACACCTTCCGAACCACCTAAAAGTGACGACTTTTGACAAGCTCATTCAGTTTAAATGACCCAATAAAACCACTCAGAACCATTCAAGACGCGCTTCTGGATGTGTCCCTAGGCGCGAGCGCCCACGCGGCAAAATGGCTGCACACGCCCAACCCGCACAGCCCACGTATTATAGACGCATTTGCATTAATTTTTGTATCTACAATTTCTATCATCAAAGTCATTATCTCTAAAGTTTTTACAGGCGACGCGCGCGGGACGCCAAGATTCAGCGACCCTAGGCTCGAGGAGAAGCAGATGTATTTGCGCTTTTTGCGGTTATCACGGCAAGTTCTCCCTTGACATCTTCTACAGCTTTTCTCTGTTCCTGTATATGATCGGCCTGGTTCACACGCTTTTCTTCATAAATACTCCACAATGCCTCCTCGCTCTGAGAGATGGCCAGTTGACTATTTTGGTTCACGGAGTCCATAAATCTACGACAGGCGGCCATCCAAGTTTTTTGAAGGCGATTGAAGCCTACTACAAGGCCAAGACCGGCCAGCGCCGCCATCGAATAAGCGCTAAATTGTTCGAAGTAGAGGCCGGCACCAGCGACCGCAATAATAGGGGCCTGGACACCAAGGACATTAATGGCAAGATATTTGAGCGCTTTGTTGTGCAGAGCAATAGCCTCCATTCGAATGTTGGTGGCAAGAACGTCCAGGGCAAGAGCAGGGCGCACAGTATGGGGGCTTTGTACTAGGGCATCGATCTGACCACTAGCGTACTCGAGGGTGACTCTTGATTGGGGTAACACGGGAATATCAGTGAGTACGGTTTCCACGTCATCAACTCGATAGTAAAGGGCGAACCAAGCGAGTTTAGATCCTAGAGTTCTGTCAAATTTCTCCAGCATCAACTGTAGCTCTCTGTGAGCGTCTCTATTCCACGAAGTGCGCAGCCTGAGCGCTCGATCTGAGGTTCCAGAAGTATTTTTCAACTCTTTCTCTGATATTGAGATCAGGTCTTCGCAGGTTTCAACCACTGATTCCATCAGGTCACGGCGCAGCACGGCAACAGGTTGGAAAATACGTTCCTTGAGTGGCTTGAGACCAGATTCAGAGTAAAGAGACAGATATTGAGAGATATTTGAGGGGCTCTGTCTCAAAAGTTCATCCCCCTCAAGTGCTTTTGCTGTGTTTATTCTGTATTTGTTGCGTGAGTGCTGCGGGGACTTAAATGCATCATCCTCGACAATAATCGTGGGAAACCCCTGCACGACTTGATCTCCAAGTGTTACAATTAAATCGCTGGTCTCAATGTGCTCTTTAGACGTGGTTTCAACCTCCTGGATCTCCACTGGAGTTCCTCTGAACGGAACGGGGAACTCTGTGAGAGAATTGCGGGTTTGAATGAATTCGAATGCATCACTCTGTGATACTAAGATATCTTTGGATAGTGGGCGGTCCCGAAGGCTCGGGAACCAATGGGAATCATCGATGGGGTCGGAGACAATCGCGTCCAGTAGCACTTTCGACTGCGACCGAGGCAGCGATGATACCAAAGTAATCTTCCCTACCGATGAATTATGCAGTAAAGTGTCGACACGTGCGTGCAAAGCATTTTTGTTTGGAAACAGCGCTTTTATTTTGAGCATCTTTGGTTAGGTAAGACCTTCCTGATCCTATAGGCTTTTCAGACTGAAAGTGTGGGGTCTCTCAGTGGGGGGAAACTTGGGCAATGTGTGCAGCCTGAGCATCCTACAGGCACCCAAGTGCTCTCTCGCGGCTGACATCGCCGTACTACTTTCCGCATAGCAGAATGCATCTTGTGCATGCGTATGCGGTTGTGAGCCAAGTGCATGCATTAATGAGACATCAACTGTGTTACCTCCTTTAGTGTTGTTGTTTGAGCAAGCGCGGCGCTCTATTAGACCAATATTACTGGTCTGAATATCTCCACCTAAAGCACATAAGCACCTGTGCCGTCGCTAAGAAAGCTAGTTGCACTGAGCAATCTTGCAGGCGTTTAAAGTGCCTCACTGCGCACGACCCCTATATGTCCAAGATAGTATTGCAGTATTCTATATGTGTCTTCAATCCACCCAGACTTTAAATCCAACCCTCTCATCTGCTTCCACTGTCGCGGCATTGATGTGTGCAATCGCCTTTCTCAAAAGTCTCTTCGATAAGAGACGGAGTTTTTCATCAAATAGCTCCTTCTATTTATGTAATCCCAATTCTGATCATTAGCGGGTTCGCAGCTAGCAAACTTGAATGTAGCGAGTACTCGCATCTCTCAAGATTAGGGAATTCGAAGCCTGCGCATGCATGTGCACATCATGTGCTCATCAAGATACGTATTCATATGATACGACTCAATCTAATTTAACGTTCACAACCGCCTACCTCACCCATCCAGAAAGCATAAAACAGTGTTGGGAATAGCTCTGGTCTGCTGAAGAGCCTACCAGGAGGAAATGGGTGTGGGCGGAGATGCATATTTAGGGGCCCTGAGTACTCATTGTTCTCTTCGGCCATAGAAAAATCCTTCAGCTTTGTGGTAGTAAACACATGAAGAGACCTTTAATAGTCCCGTGTTTATGGAGGGAGAATGTGCTAGGTATACCAGCTGGTCAAGCTGCACAACTTCTGTTCGTGGAAACGTAGCGTAACTACATAGTAAAACTCTGAGGAAAAATAAAACATGGCTGTGACAGAGCTTCGATGTAAGGACCCTATTTTGAGTAAGCCCACCCTTTTTCTTTCGCCATCGCTAACCCGTGACGCGGATATAATTCCCATGTATGCCGATCGCCGTAGACACATAGCACGCAATAGCGATAATACGTGACAGCAAATATGTCTGAAAGACACATGTGTCTCTAGAAAACCCGAGGGGGCATTGCGACATTCCCACACCTACACCTAGAAAGACACTGGAAGTGACAAGAAGATATAATGGAACATCGGACAGCGAAGGATATCCAAAGCATCCTTAAATGATTTGAAGATGTGTAGAAGTCGTGAAATTACTTTTTTTTTTGAATAGATTATCTTAACCATTATGAAGTTGTGATTTGCGGCCTTATCAGTCCATATTTAATTATAGATTAAGACACGAGCACGCGACAAAGCTTGTGCAGGATTCGAAGACAACAGTCCATGGTGCTCCTGAAACAGACACGATCAAAATTTAGAGAAAGCTGGGTTTTGGTCGTCTCTGTACGTCTCCATAGTTGACCACAACGTGAACGGCTCTCGAGTATGTCACCATCAAATGCGTTCTTTTAGACGGACATGGCATATGACGACCACCTTGTAGATCACTCTCGCCGATCATATGTGCTGCACTGGCTAGCCTGTTCTAATCGCACATGCGGGCAAGATGAAAAATGCGACAAAAGCCAGCGACCACAATCCATAATGATGGTCTCTATAGTAGATATCAACGTAATAGTGTTAAAGGAAGACTGCGACACCACAAGGATCTTGTATCTTGGCCAATAGACGTCGCGGCATTGCATGCATGCCCCAACCACACACGGCACGGCACGGATGCATGCACGGGTGATGACATGCATCCGGTTCGCGGGGAAGGGGTATACTTCTTTCAATAGCAGGAAAAGAGTTAACATGTTGCTAACAAAGGTTGATTTTACTAACGAAACACCCATTGGCTTATCTCTGGGCTCCTTTTACGGCGTGCAGTGATAAAGGATCTACATGAGCGAGGTGCGCCATGCACGTCATAGGCGGCTCTTATCGATATGTTGAAAAGGAGGCATCGGGAATTTTCCAAGGACAGGACACTAAATCAAAGGCGGACTAGATTAATGATTACGAGAAATTATATTTAATCAAGTGAAATTCATGCGAGAAATTTATAGGAGTCTTTGCCGTCTTATCTAGTGGTGGTTCTGCCTCACTGTGGAGTATGCAATGCACATGCATGTGCGTGTAATTTATGATATCGTGGTTCTTGACGAAGCTGCATGACGCACATATAAGATTCACTCATGCGCTGCATCTACAGTACTTCTCCCAGGCAGCCCACCGACTACTAAATGAGTGACCTTGAAAAGAAGGAGTATGAGGTCTTCGACGCGCCACAAGTTAGTATAGGTGAAGTTAGTGAGACAAGTATAGATGTCTCACAGGCGTTGGACTTGGCGTCACCCGAGGAGGTAAATTTTATTGCTAGACTTCTTGGCTTTGACCAGCGCGCTGAGGCCGACTTTGACGACTATGACTTCAAGCTCTTAGTTTATGGTGTTACTCACATGTCCAGCGATGAGGCTCGTAGAATTGTCGAAGAGACGGTGAAGACGCATGCAGACGATCGTAACTTCCCTGTGGACCTGATGGAGTTCATGGAGCGCTCGTTGTCATCGGATCCTAAAGAACTAGTTGAAGAAGGAGTGACTATGGATTTCTTATTGAGATGCTGTGCCGGCATCATGCATTACTCTTCTCCTTATCCTGAGGTGCGTTCATGTATCGAATTCCACGATGACCCTGAAGAGCCTTGCGAGACATTCCGAGCCTATGTTGTTGCAACCATTTGGGTCGCGATCTTTACCTTTGTTGCACAGTTCTTTGCAATTCGTTTCCCGAGTATTGGTCTATCTGGTGGTTTGTTGCAGATGTTCACTGTCCCCTCTGGAATGCTTATGGCCCGCATTCTGCCAAAGTGGGGTTTCACTCTTTGGGGTACGCGCTTTGAGCTGAACCCTGGTCCTTGGTCTCCTAAAGAGCAGAACTTTGTTACTGTTGTTTTCGGCGAGATGGGAACGGCTTATTGTGCAAGTCAGGTTTTGGTACAGAAACTTGACATGTTTTACGGAGAGGAATGGGCGGGTCCAGGATACCAGATTTGCATGTTATTAAGTTCTCAATTTCTGGGTTATGGCTTCGCGGGGCTGTTCCGCAACGTTGTGGTCTACCCTGTGCAAAACATGTATTATGGAGAACTTCCTTCTCTTGCCCTCAACAAGGCTTTCATGAAGCGCGATAACAACTTGCCTGTGAACGGTTGGAAGATTACCCGGTGGAAATTCTTTGCAATTTTCTTTACAATATTCTTCTTTTACGAATGGCTACCCATGTACTTGATGTCTTTCCTCAGTTACTTTTCCTGGATTTGCTGGATCGCACCAAACAACTTCAATGTTGCAGCTGTTACCGGTATGCAAGATGGTATCGGCTTTAATCCTATTCCATCGTTTGATCTCGTCAATATCGCGAATCTTGTGTCACCTGTTTATGCTACTGTCAATAGCTATGTTGGTAGTGTCTTGGGCGGCCTCACCATTATCGGTGTATACTACACCAATATGTACAACACTGCATATTTGCCTATCAACTCCAATGGCATCTTTGACAACCAAGGCCAAACGTACGAGCTCAGAAAAGTTCTAACTGATGGTGTGTTGGATCGTGCGAAATACCAGGAGTACTCTCCACCATTTTATGCTGCTGCTAGCCTTGTTCTGTACGGTGCATTTTTTGCCATCTACACTTGTGTGCTTGTGAACACACTGCTTTATGATTGGCAAACAGTGTACGACTCGTACTCTCAAGTTGTGAAGAGTCTGTTCGGAAAACAGAAATCCATCAAGGACCACGATGATCCTAATTGCCGTATGATGTCGAAATACAAGGAAACCCCTCATTGGTGGTTCCTCGTTGTTTTACTGATTTCACTTGCTCTCGCGTTGGTCACAATGAAGGCGTGGCCTACTGGCTCACCGGTATGGGCTTTGTTTATGGCCCTGGCAATTACGATCATCTTCCTGATCCCATGTTGTATTCTTGAGGCTCGTATGAACAGCTCGATATCTACCAATGTTCTTGTTGAGCTCATTATTGGTTACGCAGAGCCAGGTCACGGTGTGGCAATGATGCTAATCAAAGCGTTTGGTGTTAATAGCCACTTAATGGCGACTAGCTATCTTAGTGATCTCAAATTCGCTCACTATGCCAAGATTCCTCCTCGTACTGCCTTCCGGGGCCAGATCTGGTCTACGCTTGTTTCGTTGTTTGTTTGTTGGGGTGTTCTTCAGTTTCAGCTCACTGGTATTAAGGACATTTGCTCCCCCGCACTGATTAAAACGACCAAGTTTATCTGTCCCGGTGAGCACACATACTTCTCAGCATCTGTTATTTGGGGCGTTATTGGTCCCAAGCGTATCTTTAACTCTGAGTACCCTATTCTCAAATGGTGCTTCTTGATCGGTTGCTGTGTCCCTATCCCTATGTTCCTTGTTCGTCGGTTTATCCCTCGGTTCCGTCGTGCTATGATGTTTGTGGAGCCCACAATTATCATCACTGGATTCCTCAACTACGCACCAGGAAACTTAGGCTACAGTACAGGTGCGCTTTACTGCAATCTTTTGTTCATGGGCTACATTAGACGTCGCTACGTCAAGTGGTTCGAGAAGTACAACTACGTTCTCAGTGCTACAATTGGAGCAGCGTGCTCGTTGGCAGCTTTCATTATCTTTTTTGCTGTCCAGTACCATCCCAAGGACCTTGACTGGTGGGGTAATGATGTTATTGGCGCCGGAATTGACGGTACTGGTGCAGCCAGATTGGAAATTCCGGATGTTGGATATTTTGGCAGGGCTCCAGGTACTTATGCGTTCTAGTCTTTTTAGTGTCGTCATCTCTCGTTAAAAATTTATAACTATTTAATAAATGCTGCTTATCTTGGAGACAGTTAAAGAGCTAATCTGGGCAACCACTTGAGAATGAAATCTACGAAGGATGGAAGGTACGCTAAATCAGGTAAGTTAAACTTATAACTAGCATTATGACCTAAAACTCGAAATCAAATTCTCAATTTTATTAGCTTATCCTAGTAGAATTTGCACTGAATCTTTTGGCTGAATTTCTAGAATCACATTTATGAGCAAACCTAGACAGGTAGAAACAAAAGTGTCGGCAAAGACAGCATTGGCAGATGCGTTCATAGATACACAGTGTTTTTTCTTTTAGACCAAAGTTCGAAAAGCGGCCTTCGCATATTCAGACCCGGAGACCCTGCACCCGGGGCGGCATGCACTCTACATTCCCCTGAACACTGGAACAACTAGAGTTTCGCACTACCCTCCCAAACTACGATCTTCCAAGAGAAAAATGACCAAAAATTAACCGAGTATGGACCACCCTCTCACTCACTTAAGCTTCTGGTCTCCCACCTACTACTTGTTTATATCTTAACCCGTCCAGTCTATTACAAATCATAATGTCGCTTGAGGGAAGTCTCGATAAACTTTCATTGGACAATAAAAAGGCTGAAAAGCAAGGAGATGAAGTGGTGAAGGAGGCATCTGAGCTCAAAACCGAAACTCCAACATCGGCTGAACCTAAGAAAGACGCCACAGAGGCGACTACCGTCGCTGTTAATGAAGCTGCTGCAGAGGATGCCTCTAAAGACGCTGAAAAGAAAGAAGATGAGAATAATGCTGACGGCGGTTTAATTGAAAACGATTACGAGGTTAAGGTCAAGCTGGCAGACCTGCAAGCAGACCCAGATTCTCCTCTCTATGCTGCTGAGTCGTTCGAGGACCTTGGACTCGACCAGAAGCTCTTGGACGGTATTTATGCCATGAAATTTATGAAGCCTAGTAAAATTCAGGTCAAGGCGTTGCCTCTGCTACTTTCGAACCCCCCTACTAATATGATTGCTCAGTCTCAGTCTGGTACTGGTAAAACTGCAGCTTTCACTCTGACGATGCTAAGCCGCGTGATCCCTACAATCCAACAACCCCAAGCCATTTGCATCAGTCCCACTCGTGAGCTCGCTAGACAAACTCTCGACGTTGCCAAAACCATGGGCAGATTCACTGATATCACCACCCAGCTGTGTGTCCCTGATAGTCTTGAAAAAGATACCCGCGTCACCGCTCAAATATGTATAGGAACCCCCGGTAAACTTAACGACCTGATCCGTCGCAAACTCTTGGATCCCTCGAAGGTGCAGGTGATGGTTCTCGACGAGGCAGACACAATGCTTGAGTTGAACGGCATGGGCGCTCAGTGCCAAAGAGTCAAGAGCCTTTTGCCCAAATCCACCCAACTGGTTCTGTTCAGTGCTACATTCGATGAGACAGTGTATGGCTATGCGCAAAGGTTTGTACCCAACGCCAACGAAATCAAGCTGCAGGTCACCGAGCTCAATGTCAAGGCCATTACCCAGATCTACATGGATATTGCCAACGAGGAAGAGAAGTTTACCACACTGATTGCTCTTTATGGCCTTATGACCATTGCCTCGTCTATCATCTTTGTTCAGCGCAGGAGCACCGCCGACCAGCTCTACAAGCGCATGACCGAAGCTGGTCACAAGGTCTCCGTGTTGCATGGTGATTTGGATCCAGCTGACCGTGACCAGCTTATCGATGACTTCAGGGAGCGCAAGTCGAAGGTCCTCATTGCCACCAACGTCCTCGCCCGTGGTATTGACATCCCCACTGTAACTATGGTTGTTAACTATGACATGCCAGTCGACGGCGCTGGTCGCGCTGAACCCTCTACATACTTGCACCGTATTGGCCGTACTGGTCGTTTTGGCCGCAGCGGTGTCGCTGTCTCCTTTGTTCACGATGAGGCCAGCTATCGCGTCCTGCAGGAGATCAGAGACTACTTCAATGGCGGCGTGGAGATGACCAAGATCGACCTTGGCGACTGGGAGGTCGTTGAGAAGGAGATCAAAAGGGCCATGAAGGGCAAGAAATAAGCTCAACTGCCTAGATGTAATCTTTTCTCTGCCCTACAATCACGCGTCCACGAGGGCGAAAGTTCTAGAGGAAAAACAAACGCAACTATATATAAGTCTACATAGAATACAAATTCACCACTACTCCAAGATTTACATGTCTGTATGCACCAGGCATGACTGGAAATATCGACTGGGCACTCTGCATATCGTGGGGGTTTTTAGAGTTAGCGCTTTGAATGCAGGCTAGTACTGCGCCTTCCACTTTGCAACTCTGAACTCAAATTGAACGCGATCAGAACGCGAAACCCATAAAGATCAACTGAAATGTAGCCTTAGCGCTGTGTCCCAACGTTCGGCAGATCGCACTAGATTCTGCATGATCGAATCAGCTTGCATTGCACCCCCTGTTAAGGGCGGCGTGACCTTAGTGTAGCTTGCGATGGTTTTAAAAATTAGAAATGAATGACAATTTAGTTCAAAAAGCCTGGGCAAGTGTTTAAACAAAACCGACATTGGAATTATACCTACGTATCTCAAGATAACTAATTTTAAGGGGTAGTTGACGCGCCCAGCAAACGACAATCCCTGTTCGACTAAGAATAGATTATGCACAAATTTCTGCAAAAGCCACAAGTTCATAAGTAGGGTTGACAAAAAACTCTTTTAGAGAGGCAACAACTGTAGAACTTCGACAAACAAGTAAGAATAATGTTTCAAAGTCCGTTAGGCGTGCATTATCGCTCTTTCCCAGGCGGAAGGCGGGTACATTCCCCTGATAGACACTGGGGTATAGTTCCGTATCGGGATAAGATCTACGTCACTGTGCATAACGTTACGTCACCGGGGTAAGCTTCACCCCGTGCGCTGCAAGCTTTATACACTGAAAAATTTGAAAGCCGCCGCTTGGAGCACGAAAAAAATTGGTGGAAATTAAGATAATTATATTTTCCGCGGATGGCGCCTTTCCGATCCTATGTAGCGACCAACAGCTTATGCTAAGATGAGAATCGGAATTTTCTATATTTAGCCATGCATGTGTTACATTCCTTGACCCTTCGAGGCCATCGAGTATAAGTAGCGGGCACTCCCCTCAATGATTCCTCACAAATGTACTCTGCTCTTGCTCTTGCCCTCCTCTCTACTGTCTCTGCTCAGACTTTCGGTCTTATGACCATCCGCTCTGGATCCTCTGTCCAGAACTCTGAGGTCAAGCTCTCCTCTGACGGCCACCTTTCCTTGAACGGTGAGTCTACTCTTACCGCCACTTTCGACAACGGTGAGATCAAGACCACTGACGGCAAGCTCTTCGATGTTTACGAGGGTTACCTCTGGGCTCATGACAGCGGTAACGGCGGTTGGTCCATTGACGGCGGCCACCTTTCCAACGGTGGTGACGATGGATGGGTTGTCTGCCCCAACGACAACAACAACATCAAGCTCCAGTCCTCTGGTGGTGAGTCTCCTTGCGATGGCGCTATCAACGTTGCCCTCCGTGTTATCCAGACCGGTGGTCAGGGCGCTGCTCCTGCCTCTGGCGATGCTTCTAGCGCTGCTTCTGCTCCTGCCTCTGCTGCTCCTTCTTCTGCTGCTCCTGCCCCCGCCTCTCAGGACGCTGCCGGCTCCACCGACGTTGTTGAGCAGACCGTTACCGAGACCGTTTGCACTCACCCCACCTGCCAGGGAACTGGTGTCACTCCCGCTAACGGCGCTGCTGGCAAGTCTGCCATCATCGGTGGTGTCGCCGCTGCTTTTGCCGCTTTGCTCTAAGCGCCCTATCTATTCAGGCATAGTTAATACCCTTAATTAGCATAAAATCAAAGTACGATCTTCTAATATCTTTACGCCCGCTTCACCTATCCGCCCAGCAGCATTCAAATGTATTCGTGTTTGCTTGAGGCTCTTGATTTTGCGCTTGATACTTCAGCAGGGCTCAATCTGCCGTGAGTTATCGCGTACCCTGTGGCATGTCCAGGCGGCCACGATGTTGAACCGTCCTCGACTGCGTTTCTGTGAGCGCTGCAACCAGCTACCGCCAAGACGCCTCGGCATGCGTAAAGCAGCCATGGACTTGTTTGTTTTTGTTTGAGATCCGCCTCAAGCGCCAGATCGAGCCTCTGCACACCTTCGCTGCTGATGTCCCAGATTGATTTTGGCAACAAAGATCTCGTATCCTAGGCTCAACCGCTAATGCCCTTGGTCATTTGTTTACACTGACAGGATCGATCTAGCAGGTAAACACCACCAAGTTGTTACTAGGTGGTGCTAGTGGTGTCCTGGTTCTTTAGAACACCTAAGAATCCAGAAACACTTCTCAGGCGTCGTGGAAGTGGCTTCAGATCTGTCGTCACAGCAGCGGCCGTTGCCGCCCGGACATTTGAACTCCGCACATAACCGTGTATAGGACTGAAGGCGTAAGTGAACTAGCAGCAACTATCCCGCACAGTGCCCATGGGCCCTAAAATTGACCCATCGAAGGTATTCAACACACCTGGTGCCATCTTACCCGGTTGTAGTGGACAGAGAGCGAGGTTGGGGAGCGCAAGGCGGACACGGAAGGTTGCCCTTCTTTGTGCTCTCTCGCGCTATATCAAGTTATTGGGAGTATTGTTTAGTTGGCGGTCTGCCATTATTTAGGGATGACTGATATACATGCTGCTAGTAACGGCTGCCGGGTGAAAATAAAGCGAGCCGATCACTACCCAAGGGTTGGCCCTCATCAGCTTATGAGTGTGTACCACATTTTCTCGCGAGCTTAGTTAGCCTACAACGACTTGGTCACCCATTTCAAAAAATCGACTTTTACTGCCATTTGCTAGCTAAAATATATATATTACAATGCTGGTGAAGAGCCAGGGCGACAAAAGGTCGAAGGCACGGCAATAGCAGCTGGTGCTTTAGTGATCACCCATATTAAACACACCGACATCACTATTGCTCTTGATGTTCTTAGACTTGAGGTTGGCGGAATAGTGAAGAGCATAATTCAATTGAAGGGGGTCCCCAGAGCGGTGCTCTGATATACGACCGGTAAGGAAGCTGCGCCAACTAACCTGAAAGTACGAAAAATTTCACAAGCAGCTACTTGCAGGCACGTGACAGTGTTCGCTACTCAGCGCCTGCATGTGCATGCATGATGCGCGCACAATAGTGCACGCGTTTGAACGTAGACTGCTAATCAAAACACCTGTGATCACAGGCGCTAGCAACGACGCAGAGAACGCAATGAGCTGTAGATGACGCACTATGGAATCACACCGAGATTTTTGCTCATTAGACATGATATGAGTCCAGTCTGTTTCAATTGCTAACAATTGTGTGACCGTTCCAGCTCTGCCAGCGATCATGCACGCAATAGCGGCTACAGCGGCCAAGTCCCGCATCCAGCCATGTATGACCCAGTCTGAAGCTGCAGATAACAAGATAGTGGTGTATGGCTCGAGGCGCTCAGCGAGGGCAAACGTTATGAGCGTCAAGGTTGTGAAGATCATAATGGGGAGTGTGCAGCAGCGCTCTTGGTCGTAGTATGGTAAACCGATATCGCCTCTTTGATTCGTCACACCTGGGTTTATGCCCGCGTTTCCCCCGCTCAAAAGGAGTTTATCCTTACCACTCTCAAGAAGGAAGGCTACATGACTCTGATGTGCGGTGACGGTACTAATGATGTCGGTGCTCTTAAACAGGCTCACCTTGGTGTTGCTCTTCTCAACGGCACCGAGGAAGGCATGAAGAAGATCAATGAGAATGCAAGAATGCCAGACAATGACACTTTGTTAGCGTAGCTGCCACTGCTTCAATTTATGGTTCACGGAGTGAGGCTGATCGAATAATCTGCCTGATGCGCGTGTAAGGGTTCCCCAAGTATACAAATGTATTAAAGGATCTCTTTCACGTCTTTCGAGCCTGAATACATTTCTGTGTTTTCCAACTATGGCTCCTATTGCATTCCTCTGTGGCATAACCCACAGCCTCAGAGCCACTTGGTAGCTGAGGATGTTTCTTGAATGTCTATGAGCTCACATTTGGATATAAATTCTATCTGGAGGCACGCACAACAAACTGTCAGCTTGTAAGCTGATGCAAATATCGTCTAGGCTACAGATTGGCTCTGCAATTACTGCTAGATACCTCTGTGAGTAGTTCTTGCCACTTACTGCGCTCTATTAGCTACTATGCCCTTCAGTAATACCTCTCGCGAGGTCGCTAGATGGTTGCACAATGCAGCCGCTGCGTTCAGTTTTACTCCCTTAGCTTCTGTCACTCACCTCCTGGTAAATTTGTGGGGAAGTATCATAAATGCCTATAAAAGAACCCTATAGGGGCGATTATTCTAATCGTACTTCCTAGCCACCCTGCGAGCACAATAGTCTAAAAGACAAATTTTGGAGTACAACAGCTATCAATGAAGGTACAAGAAAGCCTTGGGTGGTAATAACTAATTGTGTTACTCCCACGCTTTCAGTTACTGCTTCATGAAGCGCGTCTAGGCGACCCTCCACCTTTTCACGCTTTGCATTTTACCCTCCTTGCGGGCGACTGAGCTACTCACGTCTGGACAAACACAGGTGCAGTGGGAATCTACATTCGTAATATCAGTGTGTGTAATAATAGGTTGATCGTAATACGTTATATATAAAGCATTTACATACTTAACTCTGTGACGGCATTTAGTCGACCTCTTCCACAGTGGGGCCATCGTCACTGCCAGCTCCGCCAGGAGCAGCCCCGCCCGCACCAGGGAATCCACCAGCACCAGCATCAGCTCCAGGAGGACCACCAGCAAGTTTGCTCATGATAGGGTTAGCAATACCCTCTAGCTCCTTCTGCTTGTCCTGATACTCCTCAGTAGATGCAGAAGTGCTGTTGTCAAGCCACTGAGTGGTCTCATTAATAGCAGATTCAAGCTTGGAAGCATCATCAGCAGGTATCTTCTCCTTGTTTTCACTCACAGTGTTCTTGAGCGAATAGGCATAAGACTCGAGACCATTGCGAGCATTGACACGAGCAGCCTCCTTATCGTCGTCATCCTTGTACTTTTGGGCCTCGCTAACCATGCGGTCAATATCAGCCTGAGACAAGCGACCCTTGTCGTTGGTGATGGTGATCTTCTGAGTCTTACCGGTACCCTTCTCCAAAGCGGACACATTCAGAATACCATTAGCATCAATCTCAAATGTGACCTCAATCTGGGGAACACCACGAGGTGCAGGGGGGATACCAGAAAGCTCGAACTTGCCGAGAAGGTTGTTGTCCTTGGTGAACTTACGCTCTCCTTCAAAGACCTGAATCAATACACCGGGTTGATTGTCGGCATAGGTGGAGAAAGTCTGCGACTTCTTAGTAGGGATTGTAGAGTTGCGATCAATCAAGTTGGTCATAACACCACCAGCGGTTTCAATACCAAGAGAGAGTGGAGCAACATCAAGCAACAGCATATCTTGAGTCTTAGAAGAAGTATCACCGGTCAAGATAGCAGCCTGGACAGCAGCACCATAGGCAACGGCCTCATCAGGGTTGATACTGCGGTTGAGCTCTTTACCGTTGAAGAAATCAGAAACCATCTTCTGGATCTTGGGGATACGAGTGGAACCACCGACAAGAACGATCTCGTCTACCTGACTCTTATCGAGCTTGGAGTCTTTCAAGACCTTCTCCACGGGCTCAAGTGTTGAGCGGAAAAGATCCTGGCAGAGCTCCTCGAAGCGGGCGCGTGTGATCGATGTGTAGAAGTCGATGCCCTCATACAAAGAGTCAATCTCCACAGGTGTCTGGGCAGAGCTGGAAAGGGCGCGCTTGGCACGTTCACAAGCAGTACGCAAGCGGCGAAGAGCACGCTGGTTACCAGTAATGTCTTTCTTGTTTTTACGCTTGAACTCAGCAACAAAGTGGTTAACAAGGCGGTTATCAAAGTCTTCACCACCCAAGTGAGTATCGCCAGCGGTGGCCTTGACTTCGAAAACGCCCTCATCAATGTTCAACAGCGAGACATCAAAAGTACCACCACCAAGGTCAAAGATCAGCACATTCTCTTCTTTGCCCTTCTTGTCGAGTCCATAGGCAATAGCAGCAGCTGTAGGCTCGTTAATGATACGCAACACATTGAGGCCGGCAATAAGACCAGCATCTTTAGTAGCCTGACGCTGAGAGTCGTTGAAGTAGGCAGGGACAGTAATTACAGCATCTTTTACTGTACCAAGGGCACCCTCAGCAGTCTCCTTCATTTTGGTCAGAACCATCGAGGAGATCTCTTCAGGAGTAAAGGTCTTGGATTCACCCTTGTACTCAACATTGATAACTGGCTTTCCCCCTTTGTCGGTCACTTTGAATGGGAAGTGTTTGATATCGGTCTGTGTCTCGGAATCATTGAACTTGCGACCGATCAGACGCTTAGCATCAAAGACTGTATTTGCAGGGTTCATGGCCGCCTGGTTCTTTGCTGCATCACCAATCAAACGCTCAGTGTCTGTGAAGGCAACAAATGAAGGGGTAGTACGGTTACCCTGGTCATTGGGAATAATTTCGACTCTGTCGTTGGCAAAGTGCGCAACGCATGAGTAAGTTGTTCCTAAATCGATTCCAATAGCTTTAGACATGTGAGATGTTTTGTGTGAAATGAGCAGCGAGCCGCTAATATATATATATCCGTGCGTCACATGGTCTCGAAGACGCAGGAACTGTGGAGAAGGTACCAGAAAAAGCTACTAGGTTCGAGTCAGAAAAAAACCTTTTGGAAGTTCTATTTTGTTGTCAAAATATTACCGCGGAATCATGTAAACAGGGGCATTGCTGCCAATGTCTCAGCGTGTTAACGCGTGGGGTGAGGCCTGCAGCGCGGTGTCGATGCATCTCATGATGATCGCGTGAGCCAATGGCAGAGAAGAATTGATAATGGCATCAATTGAGTGATATTCAAATTCTCAGACAATCTATCGTAAGTTCTGTTTCGCACTACAAGGACATTGCTATGAAGTGCGTTGAATATGCAACTGGGTACGGGGATGCATACCGTACTGCGTCGAGAAAACCTCGCAACGGAGCTCAATGAGCGCAGTTATACGAGACTAAAGGAAGGATCAATGGTGGTCTGCTCTTGTTGTAAGCCAGAGGAAGAACTAGTTGTCACTAAGAAGTACAAGTAGTCCGTTCCTCAGAGTTGGTTGGCGTATAGTATGTTGGTGAACGAAAAAACAGATGAACATTGAACTCCCTGGTTGTGTGTGCAATTCACACACTTGGCTAACAAGCTGGTATGTTCTGCCAATTCTGTTCTATGGAACATCTACATTGATCCCTACACCTTAGCTGCCTGCACACTCACATCCCTTAACCTCAAGCCTAGCTTCGACCAACCTCAAAAATTGGTCTAGGCTACTTCAATTTTACCCCGGAATCCACTCCTCATTAACCTCCCCCTCCGCCCTTTGATCTGCCTATCTTCTCTCCACACTCTCCCTCTCACGTGATGCTCCACAAGAAAGCAATTGCTGCCTATACAGTGGCAGCAGCGCTCGCTTTTGGCTCCGTAGTCCTAACATTTTTATCTACAGTCGAGCCGTGGCTTCGGTCAAAGTCAGGCACAGTGGTGTATCTAACCCGCGCTTGTAGAGGCTCTGAGTGCGTCAAGTTCCCTGACGATGCTGTGGTCTCGAACGGGTTTATTGCCACCTGGAAGACGGCTGTCTTTGGTCTCTGCTTGACCATAGCCCTTGATCTGGTTATCGGGCTGGCCATTGTCTTCTCTTGGGTCGCGAGCCGGAGAAAGCGAACGACTTACGCCGTCAAGTACTTGAGTGCTGCATCGCTTGTTATCAATTTGCTTGTCGTACAGACGTTCTGGAGTATCTATAACTCCAGTGATTACTTTTATAAAGGCTGGAGATGGATCCCCTCGGGTGGAGGGCCCAAACTCGCGCTATCGGCGCTCTGTTTATTGGGTGTATTTATTGAGATGTTCTTCTTTAGAGGCATCATTAAGCGTCCGGATGAGGCGGACGATTACGACAGTGATGAAGATGAGGATGATGATATTGACACAATTAGTATTGACGAGGATTTGACCGAGGAGGAGCGGGATTTCTATATATTTAACAAGCAAGCTCGCAGGGCGGCGTTGCAGGGTGGATGAGCGAGGAGATGTTATTGGACCATTTCGTGAGAATTATAAGTATTATGTCTACGTAAGTAACACTAGTTTGACTGAGGAATGCTATTGTGATTGCGTCGAGAATGCGTGTTAGCGAAACTTGTCAATTAAGCTTGATATGTTTATTGATTGAGAACGTAAACTGCTTATTCGAATCATAGAAGGTTGTGTATGTGTGTCCAAGCGTCCACTGAATGCCGTGAGAGAAAACACGAATCTATACATGCTCTCAGCTTCTAATTATTTGTCGCAGGCAGCTTTTTGTATCTATGAGTAGCCTCCGTAAATCGAGCATCGTATGCGAGTCGAAAGTGACGATGGTAATAACTCCAGCCTAATTGAATGTCATGGATTCAACAGTGTAGCAAGGGCTTCCACTCGACAGTGAACAGTCCCGAGCGTGGGCTAGCGAATAACTATGCGGTATAGCTCTGAGGTTGGTTACCACAAGGGATGCGCCCGCGGATTAAAGGCGAATAAATTGTTGGTTTTCGCCGATTCGCGCCCTATGTGGGTAACTGGGGCAATATACAACTGAGAAGCCTATCAGCGGGAGTTCTCTGATCACCCTGTTTTTATTTTGCTGCGGGAAAGGGACAGAGTGCCATTTCAGCTGTTAGGATAGAAACAAGAGCCCCAGTATAATCACTGAAAGTACCAACGACCGTACACAGAGCACGTAGCGCGCAGGGCGGAGACCACACATAGACTTGATTTTTCAGTTGCTCTAAATGATATACGCGAACATTCAATAAACAGGGGACAGGCAAGGGGCCGTAACAATAGATTTAGCGATGTGAAAGAGCCTAAACCTACCATCATAGTATGCCATCAGGTCACAATTGAGATTGCTGTGGCTGGAGACAACCTTGCGATGCCGCGCAGTAAATTGTGTTCACTTTAACGCTCTTCGCATTTATGTAGGTTAACAGGCAATGTTAGCCCTCTAGCCTCGCGTTTGGGCACGCTCGACGCGCCGTTGGGACCTGCATGAGACGCAATTTACCTGCATGCTTACTCAGTAGCTGTCAAATGTGCCAAAATTAGAACTTCTAATTTGTTTTTCACCCTGGCACCCTATTTTCGCTGCGTTTCATCCGCACACAATCGCCATACCCGCTACTCACCCACGCCATTTATGCTGCCACCTCATGATGCCACTACTCAGCCCGCTCCCTACCACCTTCACCCGCTTACATACGCAGTGTAAACACATGGAGGAGTTCGAGTTCCAGGAGCCCGTCTCGCCGCCAAAACGCGCTTCGACCCCTGAACAATTCACATCTGCGAGCCTGGGCTGGTCCCCTGCGCAAATAGATACTCGTAATGTCCCTATTGGTATCCTTGACGATGCTGAACACTCCCCCATCCCTAACGAGCCAGCAAGTCGCAACTCTGTGGACATCGCAGTACATAGACCAGTCGCCCAGCGACTCGAGCAGGTTGCACATCCCGTACTTCTTCCAGAGGCTCTTTCGGCAGAGGTAGAAGATTACGATGAGTACCAGCTTTACCAGCTTCCAGACTCTCCCTACGGTAGCCCGGGGTATGCGAGTGCATATGACGATCAAGATTCGCCGTATGAGAACTTTGAAGCGCCGCATTCACCCACCCGTCATGATCCTAGTGGGCCTCATGAATTTAGTGCCAGTCCCTACGCTGAGAGTCCCTATGTTGAAAGCCCTTACGAAGAGAGCCCATATGAGGATGGACAGGCTGCTAGAGGTGAAGTCGCAGCAGAAGGCGTCACGCCGGTGATTGGCGAGGATGGGTTCAATTATGTTGCACCAGAACACGTTGTTGTTAGCCAAAGCAATGATCCAAACTCCATTTATTACCCCGCACCTATCCCCTCACAGTTAAAACTACCGCCTATCCTAAGTCATAGGAATCAGGGTCGATCGCAGCTGCCGGTGCGTAAACCGCGACCCAAATCAATGTTGCAATTGGGAGTACCCATGGCGCGAGAATGGGAACCCAGCCCTATTGATCAAGAGGTTAACTACCGCGACGATATGTCCGAGGTTGGCTCCATGATGGTCGAGTCCGACAAGTCTTCGTATGCTGCTACAAATCTGAGCGATGATTCATATCAAGACATTGGCAACGAGGACGATTATCGCCCCGGTCGGCGTGTACGTGATCGTTCCGAACCCCCTCGTGGTCATCAAAATCAAAATTGGTTCTCTAAAAGCGTATTCTATGTACTTGGCAAAACCGGTGACCCAGATGCGAAAGACAAAGAACTCGTTGATAACCAAGAAGACATCATTGACGAGTACGAGGCCACTGCGTTCACACGTTACGACCCCGAGATGGTTGCTGAAGAGGCCAAGCGGTTCGAGGCTGGCGGTGTTTACTCTGGCGTTCGTAGCAACGGTAAACCCACATCTTTGATTGAGGAGCTGGAGATTCGCAAATTGGGTCGCGTTAGACAACGTCAAGGTCTTCTCAAAGATAGTGAGCAGGCGCGCGCCAACCTTGCAATGCAAACCTCGACAATGCACCCACTTGACCGCGAGCATCAGCCAACTCTTATTGAGCTGCAACGGATGGCTGATATCGACTACACTGACCGTAAAAAATGGCATCAGGAGGCAACCATGCGTCAAAGGCAAGATCGTGGAGACGAGTCCCTAGCCCAACGTCGTGCGCGTCGCCGGGCTGCGAAAAAGGCGACAGAGGTTGCGGTGCCGCAACCTGCCCCTGCTAATGAAACACTTGCACAACGCAGAGCGAGAAGGAAGGCAGAGAAGGAGTACAAAGACGGCTTAATGATGCGCACAGATATGGACGGAGCCAGTGTGCAGGAGTGTTTGCCGGAGTCGGCTAGCTTCGTCGAAAGTGACGAGCGCATGTTTTCGGCAGAGCCTATTCCCGAGGAGCCTGAGCATGAGCCTGAGCATGAGCCTGTAGAGGATATTGATCACACCACAGAAACACCTTTAGTTGGTCAAGTAAGGTAATGCGAGCTAGCGCAGCAGAAGACGAAGGGTGTCAGCGTAGGCGCGTGATTTAATGAGCGTTAGCCTGCGTCTTTTTCAGTATTTATATAGTAAAGCATTTGAGTTAAGTGAGTGAAGAAACCTCAGTCGGGAAAGTGAATAGGGAGCATTACCGGATCTGGAGTTGATCGAACTCGTGCAGACAAGTTCCTTGTTTCCCAATCTTGAGATTGCCAAGGGGCCAAAGCACCTCCAAAGTATGTTCAGTAGGTGCTCATACCAACCTCCCACGCTGGTTAGTGGTCCTCGCCAATGTGTTTTACCAACGAAGATAAACTAAGCTCCTACTGGACCTCGTAAGGGGTCAATGCTTTACGTCACAGATATATGTATACACACAATGCCACAATACTGCATTTTGAATAATTAATACTACATGGCTTTTTTTGAGCCCTCAGGATCTTATGCACGTTAATGCATCAACATGTGACCCAGCATGTATATTAAAAATGACCCAACACGTACGTTTATTATAAATCCCGGCCCTATTTCAATAAACACCACCTCCCCAGACATTCTTAGTTGCTCTGAAACACCTATAAGTACTGTTCTTCGCTCAATCCACTTATGAACCTCACCCGTAAGTCCCTCCGCCTCAACATTATGGTGATTGGACCACCGTTTAGCGGCAAAGCCTCTCTCATCAACACCCTTAGTGGATACCTTGTAATTGAGCCCCGGTCAACCGCGAGTGCTCAGCACCGTGTGGGGCCCGAAGGCGTCATGCAGGCCGATGACGTCACCCTGCAATCGTATGCAGTGGACCTGGTAGCACGCGACGGGCTCCGAGTTGCAGTGAAGATAATCAACGTGCGAAATTATCAGGCCGATGTCGATAACACCAATAGCTCGGCGAAAGTAGTGAGATATCTCGAGGAAATGATGCAGCAGAGCCTCAATGAGGAAGCCCAGATTAAGCGTAGCCCCAAGCGTGCCGATAATCGTGTGCATTGCTGCCTTTACATATTGCGTCCTTCATCTCGTGGCCTTCTTGAGGCCGATTTGAACGCGCTCAAGAAGTTGTCGCAGCTCGTCAACATCATCCCCGTGTTGGCCAAATCTGACACTTTGACGCGCGACGAGCTACAAGCGACGAAGCGGCGCGTAATGAGCGATCTTGAAATGCACGGAATCTCGGTGTTGCAACTTGAAGAAGATTGTGACCCAGAGGCTGCCATGGAGACAGATCAAATCCGCACAATGCTGCCTTTCGCTACGATCAGCGCTGATAACTCTGATGGCACTTGGAGCTCGCGCTCTTATACCTGGGGGAAAGTTCAAGTAGAGAATTCTGAGAACTGCGACATCCCCTTGCTTAGACAAGTCTTGCTGGGGACTCATCTAGAGCCCCTGAAGGACTATACGCATAACGTGCTTTATGAGCAGTTTCGTTATGATGTTTTGACCAGGCAAATTTGAGCGACTTCGGCAAATGTAAAATCAGTAATGCCATGAATACTCTAATGCCATAATGGAACCAACGCGAATGTTTCTCTCCAAAATCCTCAACCTCAGCACCTATTCCTCAGCACCTTAAGGCACCATCATACGCTTTCCAACCTTTGAGTTTTGATAATTATTGTATTACTTGATTTAGTCTTTTAAAGCCTTCAGTTCTCCTGTGCTTTCATTGCTTGCAGCTCTGATGCGAATTTGCTGGGGCAACAGCCTAAGGTAATGTAGCCGCGTTGAAAGTTTTGTTTCTTTCTGTTGGCCATACACTAAGTATGTCTATGTTCTCTGCTTCTTTATGATTCAGAACGCGCACATATGCACCACTGTGAATGTGTGAGTGGTTTAACATGACCGCGCCTGTGGCTGCTCGTGCGTTTTGGCACACATTTGAGCGGATGTGCACATTATAGTGTACATATGCAAAGCCATTCATTGAATCCTTATAGCATGATACTTCTAGCGCGTACCCGGGGTAGCAGGGTCTCACATGACAGAGAGGCGATCGGTTTGCACCAGACCCACAATCAGCAAACAGCATAAAGCGGTGCCTTGGGGTAAAAAATGAAAGCAGCGCCTGGAAACGCACAAGTCCTCGTTCTGTCTCAGGATCGTGAGTCTCATGGTTGATGTCTATACACCCATCTATATATCCCTGTATTACAGACAGCTGATGGGACTCAATAGACTATCAAGCAGCTCCAAAAGCTAATTTTCAGAATTTAATTTCGTTGACGTTCAGTTCTTTATATCATCTCTTAAATACATGTGCGACAGCGAGGAACTACGAGTAAGAGGCTTCCATAATGAGAGTCCTAACGATAGCTAACGAACTGACGTTTTATTTCCATAGTCAGATAGACACTTTCACCATCCACTTTCGCTCCATTTACCCTACTAGCGTGGCGCCCGTATTCTTGGCGGCTAATAGGAAGTGTCAAAAAGTGCTGCTCCCCTGCAAGTAGGAAGACTGAATGTCCGACATTCACTCCAAAAAAACTTTTTCAAATTCTGGTTGAGCACAACGAATCGCGTTAACAGTGCCGCGGCTAAATCAGTGAGGCTGCATAAGCCTGTATGCGGTTGAGTTCTGAGAGTATAAGCAGTGCATACCTAACTTATGGCACCAATCTGATTGCTTATGGTTCATTCAACGCTTTATTCGATGTCTTTTTTGGGGTTTACGTGCTCGCCCGGCCATCCTCACTTGCCGCACTGCAGCTCCTGCCATGCCCATCAAAACGGCAATAAATTCCATAGCCCACATTGTGCGGGCTGATTGCTATAATGAACGCTAAGAACTAGCACACATCTCTGCAACGCTCGCATCCCGGCCAATGTGAACCTCCACACATGGACTCCCGACCGCTTGCATCAATATGCACCATTTATCAGCTAGGCAGTTTATTGATCAGCACCCTGAATCAGTGGCACCCATAAGTGGAATAAAGCACTTACACCGTTATTAGTTTGTAATAATATTTTCAAATTTCGATAGTTTACCCAAATAAAGACTTGAAATTCCAATAAGTTCCCTTCTGATCCCTCCATCTTCACCACCAAATCAGCCCCCTTATGTATCTCCCTAAATCTTTACCACACGCTATCACGTCATGGGACTTTTATCGCTAGGGACGCCCCTGGATTGGTCGCAGGTTAAGAGCCACTGCATTCACGTTCGTGACCATGGAATTTTTCAGCTGCTTAACATCTGGAAAACCCACAAAGACCGCACAAATGACCGGCCGTACTGGGGCGACGAGCTCGAGTACATGATCGTGCAACTTGAGGGCACGGAGACTAAGCTCACACTGCGCCAGGACGAGATACTCGATGCCCTGATATCCGCGGAACAAAATGGCCAGATCAAGGGCGTCTCATTCCATCAGGAGTACGGCAGGTACATGCTGGAGGCTACCCCCGAGAATCCCTACACTGGCGACCTCAACGTAGATAAAGTTGAGAAAAATATGGAATCTCGGCGTTCGATTGCGCAGAAGTATCTTCGGAGTGACGAGGCACCCCTAACTTTGACCACTTATCCTCTACTCGGCGTTGGGCAATTTGCATCACCTTGGGACAGCAGTGACCGGCCTGTTAGCGAATCACTATTTTTACCCGATAATATCATCAACACTCATGCACGGTTTCCTACTCTGACCAAGAACATTCGCCAGAGACGTGGTGAGAAGGTCGATATCAGGGTGCCATTGTACAGAGATGATAAGACCGATGGTGAAGCTGCTTGCTCCGGATGTGGTAGTAGTGATACAGTCTATATGGACGCTATGGGCTTTGGAATGGGCTCTAGCTGCTTGCAGCTCACATTTCAAGCAACTGATATCACCGAAGCCAGGTACCTCTATGATCAGTTTGTACCGTTCGCCCCTGTCATGTTGGCGCTCTCAGCGGCGGCTCCTTTGTACCGAGGATTTGTTAGCGATCAAGATGTGAGATGGTGCGTCATTAGTGCTGCTGTTGACGACCGCACAAAGGTTGAGCGCGGCCTTGAGCCACCCCCTGAGGATTGGGCCCAACACACTGATAACTCTAGTCCCACGATCCCCAAAAGCCGTTACGATAGTGTGGACTGTTATCTGAGCAACAATCCTGTGCTCGTGAAAAACCAAGAGTTCTACAACGATGCCAAGGTGGTAGTAAATAACCGGGCAAAGGCTCAACTCGAGGAAGCCGGCATGGATTCGTTACTTGCGCAACACTTCAGTCACTTGTTCATTCGTGATCCTCTGGTGATTTTTGAGGAGCTGTTGCATCAAGATGACACCACGTCAACTGACCACTTCGAGAACATCCAGAGCACCAATTGGCAAACAGTGCGGTTCAAGCCGCCCCCTAATGAGTCTATTGGATGGCGTGTAGAGTTTAGGCCAATGGATGTCCAGATATCAGACTTTGAGAATGCCGCATTCTCAGTGTTTACCCTGCTCCTGACCAGAGTCGTCCTCAAGCACAAGCTCTGCTTTTACATGCCGATTTCTCAAGTTGATCTTAATATGAAAACAGCACACAAACGTGATGCCGCCATAAAGCACAGATTCTGGTTCCGCGTAAACTACAAGGACCAGGACTCCTCGCGAAATCCCGTTATCAAGGAGCTAACTCTGGACGAGATTTTCAATGGCTCTGGTGAGTTTGAGGGTATTGTTCCTCTTATAACTGACTACGTCAACTCTCTCGATCTCTCCGATTCTACTCGCGCCACTATCAACCGCTACATGGAGCTTGTTTCTAGGAGGGCATCAGGAGAGCTGTGGACGGCTGCTCGGTGGATTCGCGAGTTTGTGACGTCTCATCCCGACTATAAGCATGATAGTGTTGTCTCCGCCAAGATCAACTACGATCTGATGATCGCTATTCAAAAGGTTACCCAGGGAAACTGGGGCGAAAGCACTGACCGTGAGAATCGGAAGAAGGGTGATGCTAAAGTGATGTTTGGAGACCTGCAACCAGAAAGCTCATAGCGAGCACAAGGAAGTGAACTTGTGGCGCGCATATACTTGTAGAGTAGCATAAGGTAACCTATTAGGACCCCTGGTATTATACTGTCAGTTCTATGTAGCCCCATCCAATAAAAGTAGCATAGTGACTACTGGCGTCGATTTCTGCTTTATCTCTATATGTTTAGTAAAAAAAACTCTTACTGCATGTGCGTCAATCAGTGAGCGCCGACCAGTGCTCAGCAATTGCAGTGAAGAAGCAGCGCGATCCATACATATTCTCTATAAAGCCATATATTTCTTCCCAGTACCGTGACTTTGGCACCCATGCTGACTCACCTAAGGTTGCCCGGCGCGGCATACAGTCACACCATTTTTTTTCTTTTATTCGACAGGACCTATTTATTTTCTATCTGCACCGATCACATGTTACTCATGAACGAAGACGAGGAACGGCGCGTCAACTCCAAAGTTCTACAAAAACGGCGAAAAAAAACATCCAAACGACCAAAACAACTAAATTTTCTCGAGGGATACACTCCTCTGAACCGTTTCACGAACCTCAGCATCCTCTGGGGCTGTCTTATGGTGTCGCTGTATAAACTGAGTGTCCAAGCTCCAGATTTCTTCTATTGCATACCCCTTTGGGCCCTTTTTGCCGCTGTATCCCGCTCCCATGCTTCTATCGATGCATTGATTTTACCTGTTCTGGTTGCATCGACCTTTGACTCTCGCTCGGCGGTTTTGGCGATGACGGCGAGCCTGGGCGCCCGTGGCTTATTTGGTGCATTTCTAGGGTATCTGTTGGCTTATTGGAGTCGCATTTTACCCCGCTACATGTTTATTTGCCCCTTGGTGGTATGCTATTTGCGATGGGTGCTAAATTTTAGTGGTGCGTCACTCGATGCAAACGAGCGCTCACTTATTAGTTGCGGCGTAGCTGTATTTATTTTTGCAGGTGTATCACACCCCCAGCTGCCGTGGATAATCTTGATAAGCGCACTAACTGGTTACTTGCCCGTACAGAGGCCTGTTAAATGGGCGGTTGATATCGTTAGAGGGGCGCGGAAGAGGGGCATTGATCAAAACAAGCTTGTTCTTTACGCAAACATTACCTATCTTTGCTACTTTTCTGTGGCGGGTGTCGTGTTCCTCTCATTCTGCATCTCTAGACCGCTTCTAACCGAGTTCTTTGAGACTTTACAGGACGACTACCTCACAGTGGCGTGGTGGCTCGTGTGCCTTGCCGTTGCGTTCACAATAGCAACTTTTGCACCGAATTTCGAGCTCGATAGTCGCCGTAAATTGTGGCATCTCTGTTCTGTGGCTATGTTCCTGCCCACGAGCAGCCACAAACTAACGCGACTAGCATTGGCATGTGCAATTGCTCTCTTTCTCAAGCTCGAGCTCATTCGCGCGGCTGCACTGCCCCCACTGGGTCAGACCCTTCATGAAGTCCTTAAAGCGTTTACCGATTACCGCGACACGCGGGGGCCTCTGGTCATCTCCCACATTTATTTATTGTTAGGTATCTCCGCGCCAATTTTTGCTGGGAATGGCAGTTCCGCGGGAGTCATTTGTCTTGGTTTGGGCGATACCTTTGCATCCCAGATCGGTAAACGGTATGGCCGCATTCGCATTTTTGGCCATAAATCATTGGAAGGTACAATTGCGTTCACAGTGGCGGTGATGCTAGGATTAATATTTGCCCATAGTGCAAACTGGATAGATGCACTATCGGTAGCAGCGATCACCGCTTTGCTCGAGGCTACTTCACCTGTCAACGACAACCTAGTTTTGCCGATGTTTATGCTTGCCTTGGAGCGTTTAATACTGCGAGACTGATGATACATGATTTATATAAATTTAGTTTATTATTGCAGCTATAACGCAATGCATGGCTTTTTCTGTAACAAATGCGCGTCAATGGCACATAAAACCTCCTCAAAACGCCAGTCCCTCGTTTACCATCAAAGCCCTACACTTGCACCCCGAGACCGCCCCCACCCCTCCACAATGGATACAGTGACCTCGATCCTCAAGTCCAATCGATACCTGCACCTGGGAACGTGCAGTAACAATATTCCTAATGTCAGCCTAATGAATTATATTTATATAGATGGTGTCGTGGTGCTGGCGACTCCCAAAGACACGACTAAGCTCTCTAACATCGAGGCCAATGAGAATGTCTCGATATTGGTGCACGAGCTCATGTCTGAAGGTGATGAGTCTTTATCTGAGTACCTTAAACGCCTCAACCAGAGCCACCTCAGTCCCCAGAAAAGTGCCACAATTCTTGGGAAAGCGCACGTAGTTACAGGGGCTAAGGCAGAGCAATACGCGGGTGATCTCGTTAAAGAGCACCCGGACGCTAAATGCTTCATTGACAAAAGCTCAATCGTCGTAGTCCAGCCCACTAGCGTCAGGTTGGCTGACAGCTCCAACAAGGTCAACACCTTTGTGTGGAAGCCGTAGGCGACGACGTAAATCTACTTTGCGACTTTGAGGCAGCCTGAGCTTTTAACAAACACAATAACTTCTTCTATCTACTTAAACAATGTGAAAGGAATAGTGTCGATCAACGCGTGCCAAGAAGGATATTCAGAAAGATCTCATTGGCGGATGGTATCTGGGCCAGGATGGACGAAGCACACGAAGATGTGTAGCGCGTCACGAGCCGTGTTACATGATTGTTGCAAGCTTTGTTGCCTACTTGGCTATAAATTAGAGCAGTTAGGTCTACTAAGTTCTCCATTCATAAGTTCGACGTTAGAGAGATGCTTTTTTGACAGATAATTTTAGGGGGTTCATAAACCATGAGCGTGCTGTCATACTTTAACTGAGATAAGCAAGCTCAAAGACGTAAACGGTTTGTACCCTATCAAGTTTCATCAGCTTTTCATTTGAGTATGTACAAACCCCCGGGACGTCCGGTCGGCATCGTGAATGTGTCTCTTCCCTAGTGGTGGCCTGCCTTAGACATTGGCTTGCCTTTAATTCGACATCTCATACTCTGTGGGTTGAGTTGAGATAATAATCAAAGCCTCACAGTCCCAAAGTGCAATCTTGATGAACAGAGTTTCTCAAGAACACAAGACTGTAGTGCATATCATATATACCATTGCTGCCTCTGGCCCTACTTGAAAGCTTGTGACCATCCACCCTGGTAGTGAATAGCTTTGCCAATCTGTTCGATTTACAATGGCTTCTGGCCAATTGACAGTTTCTCTCTGTCTAATCGTGCCAAGGTTTTCGTTATCGAAGATGACACTCTCTACACCAGCAGTAAGCTCATCGATCTCTTATACGGTATGCTTATTGCCTCAGCGACCTTTACTATAGCTTTGCCTCAGCGACCATTGATGATGGCCATCCTAGCATCTACAGTCTCAACAACTTCTGCAACTTCGTTCATACCGACAGCTACATTGCCTATGAAGTGACTGCCCTCGAGCATTGTGACTGCAGAGCTGACGCTTCTTTACAAATAATTCCTGAATGGCCTTAGCATTTCTAAACTCGAGAGTCGTCGAGCAATTTGGGGTAAGGCTTTATGAAGAAAATCAACTCATGAGCCTTGATAGTGAAGCCTCTACACTTAATGTGCTCAATAATAGTGCTGCTTAATTACCCGGTACTTTATCAAGGACAGATCGATCAGTCAACACCTTGGAGCGATCCCGTCGCTCGGTAGATATTCTGCAACCTTATAAGCTGGTGTCTACATGGATTTTTCGCCGCATAATGACCTCATCTCTTGGCCCTGCAGCTCATGGAAGTTTTCTTCCATGGCACATTGGCCATAAAGGTCACAACCTTCCAGTCGTGCCATCGCACCAGCCTAAGATAGTGAACATGTTTAGTTATTGCTACTTAGTTGATGGTTGATATAAATTATGATGTGAAGACTGATCTTTCTGACAATCAGCCTCTCTTAAAAGTCCGCGTTGGCACAATGCCACTCTATCTTCGCTGAAAGTGAGTAGTGGCGATGGATACCCTTAGGAAATGCACTCACTCTCACTAGTACTGATCCTCTTCAGAAATTCACCCACCTTCACGGCAGTTAACACCTCGGGGTCAGCCTGCAGCCCGTCAGACGCCAATGACAGCGCGTCGCTGTCTTGAAGCACCGCTGCTAGCACTACGCTTTTAGTGCTTCGCAATACCTCCGAGGCCCACTGCAGCTGCATTCCATCCTGGGAAACGGCTGTCATCACGATATCAACGTCACAGCGGAGCTCTGGAGGTACAAACTCGATGGCACTAGGGCTCTCACTGACGGCGGCGAGGCATACCTGTTTATTGTTGCGAAGCTCGGCCGAAGCATATTGAAGAGCTAACCCATAGTTACCAACAGCGGCAAGCACAACTTCAGGGTCATTGCGAAACTTGTCATTCAGTACTTCGAGTGCGTATCCCTCGTTTTGCACTGCCAGTAGATTGATCTCGCGGTCGCAGTAGAAAGCGGGTAAAATAGCTCTCAGGGTAATACCACAGCCCCTGACAGCCACCCGTGCAAGTTCTCTATCTGCACGAAGATCAGGCGAAGCATAAAGAAACGCAGAACCATCTTGACGGATGGCTGCTTCCACTATTTCTCTGTCTCCCTGCAGCCGCCTCGATGCAAATTGGAGCGCGGGACCAAACGCTTTGACCGCTTTGATTACAATCATGCGATTGTCCCGTAGTTCTTCAGATGCGTATTGCAAAATGACGAGCCGGGAATGCTGATGCACGCTGTCCTGTACCGCCTGCATGACGATCTCAGGGTCATTTCTTAAGGCTTCAGGACAGATCCTTAGTGAGTGACCCGACTGGCGTAGCATATACAGAATGCTCTCGCGATCTGCAAATTGAATAAAATGCTCGAGCCCCCCACTGCGGCGACTGCATGAAATGGCGGTATTCCAATCAATTGCCGTCGACAAAAAACGCGCCAGGTAATTACCAACGGGCGTTACAAGGGCGGCTGCCTCTAAGCTCTCGAGTGAGAATGTGGGCCAGAGAGTCTCTGAGCCATACATTAGCTTGAAAATGGCGCACGCCATAAGGGCATATTTGGAGGTTGTAGAATTGATGTCGTAAAACAAAGACATATGTCTCGCCAGTGCTACTAAATTTGTGCCTTTGCGCTTACGCGTTCTAGTTTCGAAATCTTTATTCCAAAGGTCAACCTGCAGTACTTCCCACAGGAATCTCATATGACCATGACGAGTAAGGGCATCTAGGAAGTGTTGTGCTACCCCACTACTGATTTTATACGGATTGATAAATTTCCAACTAGAATCATCCATAAATACTTTGTGGAAAGAGGTAGATACTCCTGCGAGCCGAGTATACACCACGGGGTTGGGATCGATATAACTCGCGATGCATTGCACGCATTTTTCGGGTACTACGGTTCCCCCCTGGCTCTTGACAACTTTTCGGCGTTTGCGAAAGATTTTCGGGTTTCAAGCTGTGAAAGTTGTTTCTACAGTGTTGATAATTTCAGGCCAATATCACCACACGAGGTATGTAGGTCTGTGTGTACAATTGGCAAGGTACAACAAAATATGCACCATATCATGCACTAATATTGTCAATCGAGCGGAGTGCAGATGTCCCTTTGATGCAAGTCATCTGTGATACGTGCAGCGGCACCCAACGGGCTGACAGTACTTTGTCGTTTGGAGAGACTTAACCATGCCATCGCCGATAGGGACCTTAAATTTGTGCATACGCGATTTTTCCGAGGTTTGAGGTACAGTTAGTGCCCAGAAATGCGCGCACTTTTCTGGGGCATGCAGGACCACTGCAGGGCCCAAGACGATCCAGGCTGCAGGATGCGCGAGTGAAAGTTGTTGGCGTTCTAGACAAATGCATGTTAGCTGCCGCTTTCATGGTGCCTAGCTTCAGAGTTCTACCTTTTTATTCGCGCCTCAGGTATTGCTTCGTTACAGCGACCTACGGCAGCCTACTAGCCAGGACAGACTAGGCAGGCGTGCATGCGCCCTCAGGAAGAGATCGCTGCAGTACTAGCCAGACCATTATCAAAAGTGAAAACATGAGCCACTCAAATACACGCTATTAACAAATACTTAGAATCAACTGGTCTCATACAGAGTCAAAAGCTTATTCGTTCGCTAGAAGAGGTAACAACCCCAATTCAGTGTCTCACCCGCAACTTTAATGGCCGTTCCCCGAGACATATGAGAGCTCTTAGATTCGTTTGGGTCATCATGTATATTTAATTAGATAGAATTTCGCTTTAAAGAGTGTTCTTCTTAACTGTATTGCTCATGCAGTGTTTCACGAGCCGCACGCCATGACCCAAGTTCCCAGCCCCGGAATAGCCTCAAAAATTTCCCGCGGTAGATTAAGTTTTAATCTTCAGAAATATGTTGCTAAATTCTGCAGGCGGCTCTGTGAAGGGCGGTCCCTTATGTTTCCGTTCCGCGATCTTCCCCTTCGCTTACTCTTATGCATCATTACGCACTGTACTATCTCAACGGCCTCGAACGGTTTCCCTGGGTTAGGGCGGTTCTTGGCACTGTCACTCTGTCAATTGATGTGAGAGGTGAGAGCTACCGAGGGCACTAAGTACATTGCGCGTGGCTTAAATATAGATTAAATTTCATAGATCTTCTTGTGGGCAGGTGCTGCCTGCTGCTCAATAGTCCTTCCCTAACTTCTATATCGATATTGCAGTGTAACAAGCTTGATTTTACCTTTCTACATGTTCAAGCCAACAGCAATGGAGTGTCGCGTTCGAAAACCTACGAAAAGCCTTGTCATTAGACCTGTCACCGCAACACGCCTCTCCCCGCAACGGCCCTTACCCCGAGTGTCCTGACCCGGATATTGTGGTTCTGAGGAGTAGTAAGAAGCAATCGGATTACCTGATTGGTTTGATTAATGCCATAGAAACTAGCATACAAGAGTTTGTGCCTTATTACCCGGACCCAGTTTTTGTAGCACAATGGCACTATGGGGGATGAATCGGTCACGCATTGACCGTTACGTTGAGCCTTGAGTAATCCACGTAGATCTCACTCATTTTGCTTGTTTTCGACTAGGGATTGTCCCAACTGTCCTTCATCTGAGCGTCATGCTCCCGTGATGAAGGGCCATGGGGGGGGGTGGATACGGAGCCTCTACAAATGACAAACCCTTCATTGGGCTTGGGGGTCTGGGGACCTCTAGTACCGGCCAACGACTGTTTATGGTGCCGTAATATTTGCATAACGCTTCAAGTAGGAGCAGGAATAGCCCTCATGGCTCGTCCAGCCCGCAACCCTGCCAGAGGAAAGTGGTTTAACCGTGGTGCCAGAACCCTGAGGGTTCTTTCGGGCTCTTATTTAATCTCAATGGGTGGTATAGAGCTATCCCGTTATTTACTCAGGTCTGACCCTTGGTATAGTGATGCATTAGTAGCTAGATCAAAGGCTGAAACTACAGGCCTCTGGGAAACCTGGTTTGGCCCAAAGGACTATAAACCGGTCTCGTTCGAGGAATTTGTAAGACGCACGCGGACAATTCGCACTGCAAAGAACGACCAAATAAAAAAGTTCGCTGTCGCCGTCCGCACCGCCAACCGCGACACAATGAACAAGATCCTCGATCAAATCGCCCGCGGCGAGTTCGAGCCGCCCAGAGACGCGCAGCAGGGGCTCGTAATTTTGGAGAATTTCATTGACGAGGACGACGTCGAGTTCGATCAGATCAACCACTGGGCTCGTATAGAGGAGCTTCTACCGTTTAATATGGTTGTTGTGCCTACCAGCGGATTGGTGACGTAGACGTGGTAATTGCGTCCGCAGAAAGTTTTTTAGATTGTGTGATCCAATAAGGTTTGCATAAACCCCTTTCTTGTGACATTTCACGCGTAAATTATCCGCATTTGCTTGCATCAACATGCATATGCCTGCTGCTGCATGTAACAGCTGCATCTAAATCACCATTTCCGCCGTTTCTGGAACCAATGAAAAACTCCACAGAGTAGATGTATATAGACAAGCATGTAAAATTCTGTTCTGCATGCTTCTGGAGATATGAAAGCAGGTGTGACCGAAAGCTCAAGGTGGCTATGAGAATGCTTGGGGAAATTTGAGAAGATCACTGTACGGATTTGGATGAGCATGTGGATGGCACTGGTATGTTCAGCACATGTAATAAAGCCAGTTTCTCTGATTGCGGTATTAATCAACTTAAATATTCTATAATAACTTCCACGTTTCTAGGGCTTGTGTTACGCGGTGCGAGCTCCCGTGTCGCGAAGTGGGCGTACAACCCATAATGTTACCACACCTAGTATCACAGCGGTTACACTCAGCATATAAAAGTACGAAGAAACTGAGGAGAGCATTAGATGACGGTAGAGGGCCAGGCAGAGACTAGGCACTACGAGTGCGGCCGCGCTACCGATGACAGACATCCCTGCTATAAGTTTTCCGCTACCTCCAGGCGGTGCGTACTTGACAGTGAGAGTGTCTGCTCCAGGGCCCGGAATGAAGATGAGAAGCTGGAAAAGCCGCGCCATAGTGTAGTCTCTGGAATCAGACGCTGCTCCCATAAACGCATTTGCCGCTGCCTCAATCAACATCATCGAAGTTAAGCACAGCCCGTCCACCCTATCGCATCTATCACCTCTAATTGTAAACCAAGAGCCAAGCTTTGCGTAAAGAAGAGGATATAGCACAGTAAATCCAACAAGTCCGGCTGCACCGGCCACAGAAAGCATCAAACTGTTCTCCACAGTTCCCCAGCCAAATCGCAGCTTAACGTCCATTGGTGCAACAATGCTAGGGCATATAGTTTGTATCTCTAGCAGGATCATAATCACTAAAACGGCGATTCCCTGCCTGCGCTGGTCTTTATCTTCGATATGACTACACCCTAACGTTTTCACAGACTCCCACAGTGAAGTAGGTGCAGACTCCTCTACCTCCTGTTTCACACGGGTTCCATCG
Organism: Wickerhamiella alocasiicola; assembly: GCA_022577715.1. Taxonomy (NCBI): domain Eukaryota; kingdom Fungi; phylum Ascomycota; class Dipodascomycetes; order Dipodascales; family Trichomonascaceae; genus Wickerhamiella; species Wickerhamiella alocasiicola. The sequence continues at coordinate 56,227 of JAKIRU010000024.1, forward strand.
ATCAGATAAAACCCAGAAATAACAGCAAAAAGATCGAGGGTTATTGCCATTACATACAGCATCTGCAAGTCAAATCCACTTACAACTCTGCTTCCAAAAAACGGCCCAATAATAGCACTAACAGCGATACTCCCGCCGCTCCAACTAAGATACTTCGCGCGCAATACAGGCGATTCTGAGCGATCACAAACATATTGAACAATTAGAATGCGGGAAATGGCGAGAATGGAGCAATACGCCATGACCTGAGGAACCAAAAGCCACAAGTAGCTTCCCTTAGAGTGGAACCCAAGGTAGAGTAAGACCAAGTGCCGTAAGAATGCTACGAATGCTCCCCCTAGAAGTAGCGACTTCTCACCATACTTGCGCCCCAATTGCGAAATGGTGGGAGTAATTGTGAGTGTTAGCATTGCACCAATTATACTTCCATAACCGGAAACAATGCTTTCAAGCTCCGTTGCGATGGGGGATGTGAAGCATACGTCTTTAGCGATACCGTTGGAGCGACAAATGAAGTAGTACTGAAGATCAGTATTAGCAGAGGCTGTTGCTGTGCCGGAAAGACTAGCTAAGATAAGAAAGATGAGTGCTCGCTCAATAGCATTTAATAAAGGTTTCTTTACAGCACCAGTCAAAGGTGTTTGTTCATCAAGGCTTTCGTAATGTTGGTCTTCAGTTGCATTTTCGCTCATTTTGACACCAAAATATCTGCCAAGACCCCACAATGTCACTTGAGCTGTTACTCTTGGGATATATAATTGGTCATGCATGCAATTATGCGAAATCATGCATAATCACTGTGCATAACCTGCACAAATATGGCTGTATTGCCTTGTGAGGGACTGCTACTGAAATTTGAAATTGTAAGCCTAGCCGTCCCAGCTAGTTCTAGTCGGCTTAGCAGCTTCAAACTCGCCTAAACCCAGAAATTTCGCCTGGGCGGATGGCTGTGGCAACGATTCGTGCCAGCGTTTGTGAAGACAGAGCCACTGCAAGGTATAATTCAGAGTATCTTAAGAGTCCAGTCTAATATATCCAATGAAGAAGGTCGATGTACGTACGTCTAATCTTGAGATAAATTATGGCATGCATATACATGCATACGCTTACTTCATGATACAGGACTATTATCACAGCGATGCTAGTATGTGTCTGGTCTCAGCACTGATAACGATGATTTAATACAATGAACACTCTTACAGCTTATCAGATGATTCAGGGCGAGTTTTAGAGAAAGTGAGCCTGCTAGTGGAGAGCAATAAAACACCCAATTGAAATTTGGTCTCGTTCCTTCAGTTGCTATTTTACACACTCCTTGGTGTAAATTGTAATCAATACATGTGCCAAATCTGGTCTAGCTGCGTGAATCGCCCACAATGCAGCCTCCCGGAAAGCCGAAGGGCATCTCTAGTAGTTGTGATTACTAAATAGAGCCAACATAGGCATCGAAACTGAATGAGCCTACAACACGTCCTTGGGCTTCCTACAAACCCTAGCTAAGCACAGAACCTACCCTACGAGTCCTAGCAGCCATGATAAACTGGCTATTCATAGTTATTATCCACCTTGTTCAAGCCCAAACGTGGCATCGTAAAGGTTTAGGAATTTCTAGGGTCGCTCGCTTTGTCCCAGGCTCCAACGCTTCGGTTTTATTGACCAATGACCAGGTCGCACGGCTGGATGAGCAGGGATCCATCGAATGGCGGCAGCCAGTGACCGCGTCAAAGCTCGAAGTTGGAGAAAAAGTATTTTTACTGGAGCAAAATCTTTTAATGGCCTTTGACCTGGCCAATGGAGCTAAAGAGTGGGTATTCCCCTCGGTCGACTCGTTTGCACCCCATTCTGATGGTGTTGTAGTTGTCTCAGCAAATCAGTGGGCATTCATCAATAGTCAAAACCTCAAAGCTGAATGGAAACCACTTCAACGGGGGCAAAAAGTCGTACACTGTGAGGGATCTGCATACCTCGAAAGCGGCTCGAAATTAGAGACTTTAAAGGGGGAACCGGCTCAAGCTTGTACACCGCGAGTTCCCAAAGTTGATATTTCTAATAACGAAATCAAGTTCGAGGGGCTTTGGAGTCTGCATGAGGGTCTGTCGTATATTGAGGCTGCATGTTTTGTAACCGAGCTAAATAGCGAGACACACGTCGAGACATGGAAAAAAAGAATGTCCAGACATGCGCGCATGATCACAAAACAAGCGGAAGATCCAAAAGTGCTGCTTGTCGCTGCCACAAGCGACAAATCGCTTTATGCATTAGACGCCGAGACAGGTGACATTGAATGGGTCAGGCACAATGCATTTGAGGGCACTCCGAGTCTTCACAGTGATAAAGACCTTTTTGTGATAAAGACTGCTGAGCGTCGCTACGTTTACAACTTCATGGGCGAGCTTGTGACGTCGCTAAATAGTGACCGAGGGTTTCACTATAAATCAAGTGGCTCGAAAGTAACTGGATACAACGGAACCACTCAAACTTGGGTATTTGAACTCCCTGGTGCTACTGAGATTTCCTTAGTGCAGCGCCCACCGACCCAGAGCGCAAGTTTGGCCGCGCATGTGAACCGTCAGGATTTCTTGTACAAGTACTTGAACCCCAACCTTGTTCTTGCCAGTGGTTTCAACACTACACACACTATGGTCTATTTACTGGATGGCATCTCGGGAAGAGAAATATATCACACCGTGCATGAAGCTACATATGCGGCCAGGGAGACCGCAGCTATTGCAAGCATTGGCGAGCACGGGATCGCTTATGCCTTGGGTAACGATGTGTATGTCTGGAAACTATACGAAACAAAAGTCCTCAATGCACGGCGATCGAGCGCTAAAATCTCTGCTCTGGACGATTATCTCGTGCCTTATGTCGCCACTACCCACTACAAATACGATGCGCCAATCACTAAATTAACAATGTCCCAGACCCTGTTCGGAGTAACAGCGCAAACCCTTGTGTGGTCAAATTTGCATGACCAGATCGTCGCCGTACCCCTGAGCCACATGCGAAATGGAACCCTTGCCCCCGAATCCATTCTATCTAGGAATGATGCCGTCCGCGGTGTCGAGGTAGTTATTACCCATCCCAGTCAATATGAGAGTACATTTTACGTTGCAGGGGTGGGCAAAGATATCTTCGTGACGAAGCACTCACCTTCAGGAACGTTCGACCACCTCACACCGGATTTTCCGTTCTCTGGAGTCATTATTTCCTTATTGATTGCTTCTTATGCTGCATACCAACTGGTTGTGGCTTCAATGCACTACAAGTTACAGGTCGCATGGGCCTGACTCGCAGGTGCATGAGCTTGTGTTACAGTGCGCATTGCGTGCCGAAACAATGCGTTTGCTGGCAAACCTAGCATTTATCGACACAATATCTAGCGGATGTATATAAATTTATGATATACTAGTTGAAAATTCAAATATTTCTCTCGCGCAAGAGGTTTTTAGGAGTCAGGCACGGCACCGACAAAAGTGCGGAAACAGGTCTTCAAGCGCGTAAATACCCCATTAATGGACAATCAAAGTCTATTCTCGCCGCTTTGTCTAATTTTTGCTCGTCTACATGCCATTCCTCTTCGCTAACTGCTACAACGTTAGTATCTCGGTTGCCCAGGTACCCACAAGTTTTACCCTGCATGCATAATAGTTGACAGACCCTCTCTGAAGCTACAGGGGTGGCGGACATGAGCTATTATAGGTACAGGGGTGTTCAATTCAAGCTTTGTAGTAACTAAAGTTATAACCGAGCGCTCTTGGACGCTCAATTCCTGAAGCAAGTCGGGGCGCATGCCACAAGTTCTGGTAGTTGGGTGCATGCCGGCCAAAGCATTTTCTCAGGAGCAAACCTAGAGTATTCTTATGTCTCATTGTTTCATACTGACTCGTGCGCCCATGCTTTTGAGTGCAAACTCTAAGGGTAGCCCATGCATATGCGTACATACTCCGCTGCAGCTGCGACAAGAAATCAGTCCACCTTTTCTTATGTAATCAACAGAAATCTGCAGGTCCTTCTTTTGTGGGTACGTCGCCTGCACATGAACAAGGCGGTTATCTGTACATGGACGTGACAGTGGCTTGTTGACCGGAATCATCTACTACTGCTATAGCCAAATGGTTGAATCACTAGGTTTAATTTCACTTAATATATGAAAACAATAATGTTTGCGGATCGGCCTGTGTGACCGCAAGATCTTCACGGTGGGTACTTCGCACAAGGCGGGCCAACTGTCGGTGGGGGTGACCGTCATGAGGGTCCCAGTGTCTGCTGGCGACACGCATAGCGAGGGTTCGGAACAAAGCAAGGAAGATTCTCAAGATGAAGAAGTGAGTAAAAGATTGCACTAGTCTCAAGGAGAAAATTTGGTTGTAAAGATATCCGAAGTTTGTTCGACAAAACGAAAGGAGACTATGGCTTTCTGCGGCTATCTTCAGGATCGATTGTCAGACAAGCGCGGGAGATCTGATCGTTAAAACTTGCATACGCTTAGCGTACAGAGTGGTGCCTTTTTCTGCATGCATACAGCAGGGCAAGAGGCTAAATATAGCGACGAGAGATTTCGCGTTCACATTAAAACTGAAAACGTATTTTATCCAACTACCGTACCTCATCACCCGTACTTGAGGTTTTTATCGCTAGCAATGCATATACCCGTGTCATATGCACCTCCTGTTACGATGGCGAGAGGATCTGCACTGGCGATCTACAATGCTAGGAACAGGTACATGATGCATGTAATGGTTTTAGCATAGCTCACAGCCGCGTGCATATATATATATACCCAGGGAACGCATCAATGAATCGTTTTATTCCAGTGTAAAAGATGGATCTTGCTCGTCGATACCAATGCGCTTGTGGTTACGGTACCGATATTAAACGCTGCTTTGTTGAGCATCGCAGGACCCACACCGATGAGCGGCCCTATGTTTGCGAATGTGGAGCTCGCTTCAGGAGATCTAACCATTTGGCAAGTCATCAGAAACGCAAGATTGTTGTGACCGACGGTAACAACCAGAAAGTCCTACAGTGCCGGCCTGTCAAAAAACGCGCCAAGCCGTCTAACCCTGACGGAGGCATTGCTCGCCCATGGAAATGCGAGTGTGGTAGTACGTTCAAGTGGCATCATTTGCTTGTTTCGCATCAGCGGGGATACTCCTGCCCAGTGAAACCTAGCAACACCAAACCGCACACCGCACTAGACGTCATTCTCAACAAGAAAAATGTCGACGTGCGCCTGCCAAGAATAGTGAACGTTGTAAACACTCCTCCTCAGGCTTCAACTTTCTCTAATCCCACTTCCCCTAGCGCTTCAGTGCCGCCTGCTCCTGCGCATCTCCCACGTATTCCTGCTGGCGCACCTGTCACCGTCCCGTCGGCACTTACACCTCCTCCCCACCCTACTACCTCAATAGGTTCCATTGGGCCAATGCCTGCAGAATCTTCGCGGACTGCATCTCCCAACCCATTGGGCTACGCATCTTGTGGAGCTGCATATGGGGCTCCTAGAGCTCCATTTCTTATGACCTCACCGCCTCAACATGTCCAGTCCCCTTCATACCGTCTCCCAGACCCCATTGCTTTTGGTGGGACGCCCGCAGATTCCCTGAGACCTGTCATGGACGGCCCGGGTCAACTCCCTCCAAGGCTTCCGTGGATCGCCGGTTCTGTTCCTGTAAGCTGGAACCGCTGGTAGGCCGGATTGTCTCTAAACTTTTACGTATTTATTCTAAAACTATTTTCCCTTAATAAGAACAAAACCTTGCAACCCGCCTCACATCCGCCGATGTCTCTAATTAGACATGAGTCTTGGCAAATGCGAGGCCCAGGTTTGAGGGAATTTAGCATTATTTATGGCGCCCGCGCAAGCAAAAGCGTGCAGTGATTTACATACTGCTAATTTTAAGCAATTACGGGAAGCATTGAAACCCAAGTATCTCTCTAACTTTGCCTCGATCGCTTAATTCACTTATCTGGGAAGGGGGGTAGCCACATAGCTCGTAGGCGAGTCCCCCCTCAACCTTCTATGCATGCATTATGCATTCCGGTGACGTTTGCATGCTGCATCCCTCGGTGGGCCTGGGCTAGGGCGCGATCTAGACTATTGGCACCATGAGCCTTGCAGGAGCCGGTACCTGACGTTGTTACAGGATATATTAAAAGTCAAATGAATCTCGTCAAGTTTTCTTCATGCCAACACTCACCTTGGTAACTTCGACAGTCCCGGCAACCACCGCTAAAAGCACATGCTCCAACAACGGTCAGCCGCGGCAAGGCGACGATCAGAATGCATGCCACCAAGTCTTTAACGTCGGCTCCACGGACCAATAACTATACTTATCCACACGATAAAATATTTAAGAAAATTCAACCACAGCACGTCTCAAGGTCTGGCGAAATACCCGATGCTTCCCGCCCCAACACCCATCGCCCCGGCGAAGTTTATCTGCGGCTTCGCTTATCTCTGTCGCATGCAGGCGTATGCGAGAGAAGTCTGCGCCGATGAATTCGCTGGAATAAAGTGAAGAGTACGGACGATCCGGACTGATCACAAATTTGCAACAGACTTTTGTGTGCTCTTGCGATTATAATATGAAAATTTTCCGCAGACTCCCACCCGCCTCAATGTGGCATCTGGCTGGTGGCTACGGCTAACGCGCCATGCAGAAATCTTTGATCCCCCCCGTATGCGTGCGATGAAAAGGTTGGATAAAATACGAACAGATATTTTGTAGCCTCTTCCCCCTGAAACTATATTTTATTCTCATCCCCAATGCCAACTCTCAGGGCGAATGTCTAAATTGTGATGGGACTTTAAATGCATATAGGCCGAGTGTTAAAAGTAGGAGAGTCCATCTGCTGTTTAGTGAAGAAATAGTCCTAGAGAGCATATTATCTACCCACACGGAGAAAAGTGCAGCTATACGCTCTCCCTTTTTTTTCAACGACCTGCTCCTGATTATCATCGCTAATAACTGCAGCTCCGCGAACCCATGGCTCAATGATTGTTAGCTCATGCTCTTGTGTGTGTACAAAATAAAGCCGTTTACGATGCCAGTTTGCGCCTCCAGCCAACAATGCCGGCTCACTCGCAATAGCTACACTAAATTTGAACATACCAAGCACACACTGAGCTCCGCCAAGCTGAGTGCCTTTGAACCTTTCTTTTTTAAATGTTCCTCTTCAGTTAGATGCACTCACAAAACACTTTGCATTTAATGCGACTGTGCGCGGCCATCATCAGCATAAACTAAAATGCCCTCAACTTCTACCAATACTACATGGCATACACAGCGCCCACATCATGCAATGGCCCTTCTACATCACGCAGTGCTAATTTTAGCTTGCGCGATTAAGACTCTATAGTTGGCATCACATGCTGCAAAGTTCTCCGCGGGGTCGCGGTGTTGCCTGACTAGCTCAATTACGGCTCTATAAAGTATAGGATTCAGCACCTTTGTTACTGGCATAGCACATCATATCAGAACACGCAACTCCATGGAAATAACTAAGCTAGGGCTTCTTGCAGCGCACTTGCAGACCCCTGCCGCTTATTGAAGGTCTACAGTCTTGGCAACAAATAGTTGTAGATTCTAGATTGCTTGGCCCTACTTGGCAGCTCGCACGGCACCAAATGAGCTGCCAAACAAGCTGTTTTCGCTGTGTATGACCATAAGACATTTTTGAGCTGCTAGTCTTGAGCTGCAAGCCGTAGGTGGTGTAACCAGATTTAGATCCTTTTTAGCCCATACATTACTTTACTTTGCTTTGAGGCTACCGATTTTTGATTGACGCAGGGGTAAGGCAAATTGCAGACAGCCGAGTGAATGCTCTTTGGTAAGGGGCTATAAAGTGTGCTTGCTGGTTGACACCAGACTTTGTATGCTTTTAGCGTACCGCCTGCTGATCTATAGTGGTTTCTTTTGCCGCTGTCACCGGCTACATCGCACCTCTAGACTCTTAGGCAACCCGCCCCGCTTACCAGGGTATAATCGAATTACCCCCTGCTTGATTTATGGCTAATAAATGCTTCTATCTTTCTTGTATATAAAGTGTAGACTCTAGTCAACCAGCACCTTTACCAACGGCCATTATCGCCAGCCGGTTCAACACGTTGTAGGCACAGTGTAAGGTCTATGATATAGGTTTGTTGCTTTATACATAGAGCCCAGTAAAGTTGGTATCAGTCAAGGCCGTGTACCTCTAATACCAGGAAGGTGCCTCATCAATGTATACCTAGAGCTTTAAGATGTGTGCACTTTACGATAGTTGGGCCTACAGGCACATTGAAAGCGTACGAAGATCCACTTTATGCGCTCTAGATTAAGTCTTCGGGCTACCACAGAGCTTCGGTTATTTGATAAACGCGATTTTTTTCTCCTCTCCTTCACATGCAATGGATTGATCTAGTTTTATACGATTTTGCCTAGCTGTCGCCAATCTCTACAGCTCTATACTAATCAACTATGCATTGAATACATATAAAGAGACTAAAACTTTTCACTGTGATCCGAAACTATGAGTGAGTTTGATAAATACAGCAGTGATCGTTGTAAAAGTCTAGACATAGGCTCTAGTCAATTGAGTTGGTTTCTCAGTCTGCACGAATAATGTTCTTATCTTGCGAATAGCTTGTCGTGCGAATCGCCGGTGATCGGTGATGTAGTAACGTGGCTTTACAGTATGGACTATTGACACCACGTGCAAGGAATGAACGACTGCAATGGAGCCCAGAGACCTAGTAGGGCAGCTCGGTCCAGGTCTACTGTATCTCGCAAAAGCGATGTCACCAGTTCATCACGAATTGTTGCTATTTACCTCCAATTCCTTGAATCGCACTACGTTGCAGCCCGTTGTCGCGCTCACTCGGCTATCGCAGCTTGCAATCTCTATCGATAGGAGTGACTCTGGAGTCAAATGCAACGGCTGTAAACGCTGCAATTACTTTACAACTCGAACTTTTGACTTACTGCTACATGGTGCTACTACTGGAAGCTATGGTACACTCAGAGCCCCTTGCAGCTACCCCCAAATCACGCAATTTCATGTGCGTGCCCCATAAAAACTTCCCACAGCCTGGTCACAAGCTTGGCGGTATTACTAACACAGATATGAAATACGAGATACGAATGAGTCATTGCCGAAAAACCTGATTTTTGAATAGGTAGGAGTGAATTTTCAGAATCGGTCCGAGTCAACTAGCTTTAAATACGTAATTACGCCTTCAACGGCTCAACAGTTCCCGCGCACCGCAACTTATCACTGTGCATATTGGTGCAGGCACGTGCATATACTCTACCTCTCCATAAGCATAGCCCTACTACCTCTTTACTCACCAATGAAGGTCAGTGCAAAGATCCAAAAGGCCCATGAGGCCGAGCCGTATAAGCCAACCGTTAGTTTTGAGTATTTCGTCCCAAAAACCGCCCAAGGTGTCCAGAATCTCTATGACCGTATTGATCGCATGTACAATTTGAACCCACTTTTCATCGATGTGACATGGAACGCAGGAGGCGTGGGCTCAAATCTTACCGCTGATATGGTCTACACGACCCAGCACGCAATTGGTGTTGACACCGTCATGCACTTGACGTGTGCCGGGATGCCCGTGGAAACTATTGATAAAGCGCTCGAGGAGGCGAAAGCAGCCGGCTGTCAAAACATTTTGGCCCTAAGAGGTGATCCCCCACGGGTTGCACCGGGTGAGAAGCGCCCTCACTCGGATTTTGAGTATGCAAAAGACCTGATTCGCTATATCAAGCAAAAATACGGGGATTATTTCGAGGTCGGCGTGGCCGCTTACCCTGAAGGTCATCCCGAAGAGCCTGATCCTGACGTGCTTATCAAGTTTCTCAAGGAAAAAATTGACGCGGGCGCCAATTTCATCGTTACGCAGATGGTTTACGATGTGGACCTGTTTCTTAAATGGGTCAAGAAATGCCGTGAGGTAGGTATCAATGTCCCCATTATCCCCGGTATTATGCCCATTAGTGGATGGGCCTCGTTTCTGAGAAGGGCGAAATGGTGCCAGATCCAGATCCCCGATAAATTCTATAAAATGCTCGAGCCGTTCAACTCGGACGACGCTCAGATCCGTGAGGTGGGTTCCCAGCTCGTTGCGGATATGTGCTGTAAAATGGTAGCCAATGGCATCAAACATTTGCATTTTTACACCATGAATCTCGAGAGGTCCACTATCTTGGTGCTTGAGAAGATGGGTATCTTGGATTCGCTCGAAGAGAAGCGCCAGAGTCCCTTGCCATGGCGCCAGAGTCTTGGATTCGGTCGTCAAAACGAGTCTGTGCGGCCTATTCATTGGAGAAACAGGAAACACTCGTATATTGCACGTACATCCGACTGGGATGAGTTCCCTAACGGTCGTTGGGGTGATGCTACATCACCTGCTTTTGGTGAGCTGGAACGTTACGGTGTGTTACTGAGACATAGTGCTGAAAAGGCCATCGCTTTATGGGGCTCTCCGGAAACCCTCAGCGATGTAGGTGAGCTTATTCTCAAGTACATCAACGGTAAACTCAGCGCGCTGCCCTGGAGTGATGACCCTGTCAGTGAGGAGATCAACGATATCAGCACTCGTGTAGAGTGGCTCAATCGCAATGGTTACCTCACTGTCAATTCTCAGCCGGCTGTGAATGGTCTTAAATCCAACGACCCCGTTCACGGATGGGGTCCTGCCAACGGGTATGTGTATCAAAAGGCGTATCTTGAGCTGATGATGGACAAGGATCATTTCTTGGATCTCAAGCCCAAGCTCGAAGCCGACCCTCAGATCACTTATTACGCTGTGTGTGGTCATTGTTCTCACATTGACACCAATAACAACAGTGAGTCCGCCAATGCCGTCACCTGGGGTGTGTTCCCCGGTCTCGAGATCAAGCAGCCGACAGTGGTTGAAAAGCTGTCGTTTTTGGCCTGGAAAGATGAAGCTTTCCGTCTTACTTTGGAGTGGGCTTCTTGCTATCCTGAAGGCAGCGCGAGCCGCAAACTGCTTAGCGACTTGGGTACCAATTACTACCTAGTGAATATCGTGCATAACGATTACCAGGATCCTGATGCGGTATTCCGGGTTTTCGATGCTTAGCGGGCGAGTACTGCTGCGGCTGGAGCACATTACGCGGCTATGAGCCCAGGGAGCGCACAACACAGCGATAGCGAACAAATCGCAAATTGTTGCTCATTCTGAGTAAGTGCCTCTGTCACCACTTCGCTTGCTAGGACTGTTCGTGACTCTTCTACTAAATTATTCTGCCATATGGCATTCAACATTAGCATCCCAAATTCAACAGTGGGCTTTATAGATTAACAAGCATTATTACATTACACTAACTTACCATATCTCTGCTCGTACTGAGCTCTCTCGGCTTCAAAATCCCCTACCAATAACGGTAATCGTTTCGTCACCGCGACGTTCGAGACGTCCTCAAGCGTGCCGCATAGTTCACTTACAGAATGCGAACTTTGATGATCGATACCCTCCAATTTCTCAGATGCTTGGATTAGTTTCTTGTAGTTATTATAAATAAGTGCCTTTTGCTCGCTATCGAGAACCTGTCGTTGTTCGACGAGGTCTCTGTGAGCCTTAACGAGACTAATAACGTCGCTTTTCTCGGCTGTGGCAATAAAATCCTCTGGATCAAATACGTCTTTCTTTTCAGCTTCTAGTTTGTAGAAATCTCGTAGCGCTTTCCGTGACATGTGGTTTGGCCAGGCTCGTTTCGAGGCTCTGTTCTGTGTACGGTACGTAAGCGGGCGGACGAGGATGCGGGCGCCGCAGCGTGCACAGGGCGGCTCAATGGAAGCCAATAGTTCGAACGGTGTGATTACTTGCAATTCTATGCAGCTTGATTGTGTACTCCTTCCGTTTGGCTAACTGGTGTTTAGAGCCTACATCTTTGCATAAAGTGTGCATTCACCGCCACAAGTTTGCGTCATGAACCGTAGATAACGTGGTATAGAGGGCTAATATAAGTTCGCTAAGCAGTGGTGTCTTATATTGCGCTATGGTGGACTAAGGCTTGGTCTCCAAAGAGCCGTGATGTTCCGTTCCTGACGTCTTTTGTACCTACTGTTGGGGCGCATGCAAGAACAAAGCTGCAGTGTCTATAAGAGGCGGCTGCACAGTTGCAGTCGGCGCAAGTACTCTTGCTGTTGGAATAGACTCGAATCGGTATACCGCTGTGGTACTGCTGTGGTGCCGCTAAATCGCGACGTTGTAGACAGGGAAGCAATGTGGAGCTGCGCTCAAAAGAAGTGCAAAGAAGTAACTTAGTTTGTTGAAGACTTAAAGTTTAATCCATACTTCGGTACACAAGTGTTTACAGTATGTAGACAGGTGCGTTTGACAGGGATTAGTATGTGAAGGTCAAGACTCATCCTAACAGTTATTATTCAAAGCCTCAGAGTCATGAGGCAGAGTCGACAGCCTATTGGATCAATAGCTAGGTACGATCAGTAGGTACCATCAGTTAGTGAGCTAAAAGCTAGTTGTGGTAGTCCAGTTCATAGGGATATATCAACCAATGTCACAGGTGCGCGAATGTAGGGACCTTGGTGCGGCAGTCCAGACAGTCGCGGGCCGTGCACTTGAGTACTCTTACGGCTGCGAAAGTGAACGCAGCAGTATATGCGCGCATGCAGTGCACGGGCCAGTTATAGAATTCAATCTTCGCCCATGCTAGCCGAGATGTCACTACGTCATTGTTCACTGTATCGCTACCGAGATGTTTCAACGTTCTTTCTCTGATCGAAAATACAGCTATACAAGCCTGTTACTTAGTCAATTGCTGGTTCCAGACTAACCGCAACGCTCAGCCCCTTCGGCCCTGCAACTGTTTGTCCGCATGAACGGCTTAGTGCAAAAAGTCTCGCAACTATGTGCTCACTGCGAACCAGTTGTCCTAAGAGTTGGTTCATGTGCTACAACTGTTGACTGATTCAGCCGCTCGAAAGTCTGCTCTCAATCTGGTCAACACTATCAAAAACCCTATCATCAACATCAGGACACTCTACATGAGCCTATTCTTAGATAATTTGTAATATGGGGCTATGGTCTGAGTCTTCTTACGCATCGCCAAGGGGATCATCCGGATTGCTGGTGCGGCCAAGTGCCGTTGCGATGACAATTGGAGTATCAATTTAAAACGAATGAGACTAGAACTGAATATATAGCTCGTCGTGGTACCAAATTCTCGCACAGCGGCTCGTCACACTCGCTCCCCGACAACTTTGACCGGCTGCAAGCTATGCAAGTCCGAAGATTACAGGGCAAACAATGGCGAAAGGGCCGACCCATAGCACCGAGAAGTGTATAGATATTAGTTAAAAGAAAACTGATGTTTCCAAACTAAATGCGCAGTGGCAAATCGTGCCTGAGGTAGTTCCCCTCATCATCTGGAACCGTTTCAATATCGCATTTTGAGGTTTTCCTTGAGCGCACCTACATAGTTGCTAGCGAGGAGTATCTCGGGTAAAACGTGTCATTGAGCATATAATAATCGCAGCATTCTAGAACGGGCTAAGACACTGTTGAGCGCATGCAGCTATGCAACCCTGCATGAAGAACTGCCCAGTTGAGGATGAGGCTCCTGACCAGGCAAGAACGCCAAGGTCAAAGCCTCCTTCGCAAAGCGCAAGAGAGAGGAGTTATGGAGTAGTATCAGGGGCCCTTGACAAAAAACCTCACGTATTAAATGGATGTGTGGTTTCCTTGCACCCTTTTGGTTGCATCTATATGCATTCTATTCCTCAGCTACATTGGCTGCAGACCATATGTATGTACGAGTCACTATGGCTCAACCTCGCGTAATCGGCGCGGTGACTGAATGTGTGTACGGGCGTCTCTAAGCCGGTGTAAACGGTGAAGTGAAAACTTTGAAAATATTTTCAACCCAAAATTTTACCTCAAGTAACAAAAAAAAGGCGTAATCACCCCACCGAGACCGTCCGGCTCCGCTCCCGACTCGCGGGGTTAGCGCCGATGATCACCCACTGCCCCAGATAACCTAATCAACCTGAAGCAACTTACATCCTCCTCGAGTCACTACAAAACAAATCACGCCCCTTTATACGCCTTGTAAATGGTAGAATTAGGAACTCTCAAGAAAGAAGACATCATTTTCTCGTCCAGTTCTATCACTGCAGGCATCGTTCTAGCAGAGCCGTTCGTCCTAGTTCGAGGATTTAAGCGCAGCGAGCAGGCTGAAGCGCCCCCTGCCATTTTGCGCGGTTCGCTTGTTTTGCAGATCCACAAACCCACGAAATTGCGGTCTATTAATCTCGAGTTCAAAGGTACTTGTCGCACAGAATGGCCCGAAGGAATTCCCCCGCTCAAGGTCGATACCCACGAGACAACAAACGTCTTTTACCACGGATGGCCCTTTTACAACGCTACTTCACATATAGACAACGCGCTGGGGTCACCGATGATCCATGTCGAGGGCGACCATAAGCGGGGCCGGTCCAGGACTCTCGAGGTCAAGGACATTTTCCAGGCCGTGAGCACAATTCGCAGCAACTCCCCTCAGATCCGCTCAAGATCTCGCGGCGCGAGTATTGGCGATAAATACCGCATTTTTTCCCCCGCGGAGTACGTCTACAATTTTGAGCTGGCAATCCCCGCCGTGCTACCCGAGACGGCGCGCTGCAATTTTGGATACATCCGCTACATACTTGAGGCAACCATAGAGCGCCAGGGTGCATTCAAGGGTAAGCTGCAAGGGTGTCGCGATGTTAAAATTATCCGGACTTTGTCTGTGAACTCCATTGAATACTCTGAACCAATCGTGATAGATCGAAGCTGGGAAGACATCCTCAAATATGAGATTGTGGTGGCCGGAAAAGTGTTCGCGCTTGGATCCGAAATCCCTATTTCCATGTCGCTTCTGCCGCTCGATAAAGCTGGGTGTCATCGTATTCGCATTTACATTACCGAGCATTGTGAGTATTACTGCAAAAATCGTAAAGTGCATCGCGTGGAGCCCACCCGCCGGTTTCTTTTACTCGACAAGCAGCCTGAGAGCGGCCTCAAGGGCAACCTGTTGAACGAAAATGATGGTGTATTGGTGGACGGTAGCACTCAGATCAATTTGATGGCTCCTATCAATAAGAGGTTTCCCAGTCGCCTCGATTTCTTGAGATCAAATATCTCTTCAAACAGCATCAAAGTGCATCACTGGATCAAAATCTCGATGCGCCTCTCGCGACCCCACCCCACGAATCCTGGCGAGCGCAAAAGCTACGAGATTTCAATCGATTCTCCTATCATGTTAGTGGACCCTTTAGTCAAGAAAATCTCGGTGCTTCCTGCCTACGCGGCCGACGCTACCCAGGATTCTCTAGCAGCAGAAAATAATAGTATCGCGTTCCAAGCCCACAACTTGCTCAGCGAGAACAATAATGCGGCTGCATTCTTTGCACAACCGGATGTAGCGCCGCCGCCTATCGAAGCTGAGGCCGCTCCCCCCAACGTCTTCCCGCCTGAGTACTCGAGCACCGAGAACCTACACACTTACCAGGACCGGTACCGTAACTTTGTTGGCCATGACGTTACTGGTGAGCACCTTTCAGCTATTTATTGGGAGGAAGACGATGAGCCTCAGATGCCCAATGTCACCCATCTCAGTGACCACGAGGATACTGACGATGAGAGAGATGCGACGCCCCATGCTACCCATGACACCGCTTCTACACCCAGTGAGGATGATACTGACAGGCATTCGAGTGAGACTGCAAACACGAGCTTGAGTGGTGGCTCTGAGAGGGAAGCTGAGGTGAACGCGTTTGTCGATGCGCCAAGCGCGCCCGTCAGCGTGCCCGTGTCATCCAGCAAAGAGCCTGCGCCAGAGGCTACTGAGCCTGCGGAACTCAAGTCCGTCGCACCAGATGCTAGCGCGCCCGCATCCCCTACCTCCCCACGTGCATTCCCACCCATCGAATCCAGCATGCCCCGCATTACCCGCACAGAGTCTGGCGTCGACCCCCTGGCGATGGCCACTGCGCTACTTGGAAAATCTCCCCCTCAGCCTCCTCCATCTCGTAAGACCACATCCGCAGCTGCCGCTAGTGCCGTGGCATCTTCTTCGGTTGTGTCGCGCCGCTCCACTCGTGGATATGACCCTTCATATAGTGCCCCTGGAAGCTCAAGTGGCAGCATTGTGTTCAGAGGCACCAATGAACGCACGCGCCCATACACCGCCGCCGATCAACGCCGTGTGATCGATCCTCGCCGCGTACAAAATATTGGGTCTCGTCACTCATCCATCGATAGCAGACGCTCTAGCACCAGCAGCGCCCGGTTTTTCCGCCAAACCTCGCTTGTGTCTGTGGATATGACCGATCAGAATAACACTCGGTACCTTCCCAAGCGTGGTGGCCTAGCAGAGCCTGCGCCTTGGTATAACAACCAGGAGCTCGATGACGACCAGGTGTCGATCACTGTGAGTGAGTGCGGCGCCGATAACGCACCGCTGCTAGATGATGACAGCGAGCTGGATCTGGTAGATTTTGATGATGATGTGATTAGTCTGCGTAGCCGGTGCCCGAGTGTCGTGCGGCCGTGAACATAAGGCCGTCTCATTGCATGCAGCTGTATCTGTGAGCCTCAAAATCCTTCATAAGGAATGTTGCGGATACCACGCGGGCCCTATTTAAAATTTATTTATAGTCGTTCTTTATGTACACGTGAAAGTGATAAAATCAGAGTGAAGTATCTGAGATCGTCAATAAGTACTGCTCAACGCGCAGATCTATACGCCAGTGCGTTCTCGGTTGAAACACATTATATAGTCTCTACTAATGCTACTCACCCGGCTGTCGCCATGGCTAACACTTGGTCGCCCTGGCCAGCCTGCACTGCGGCGCCATTGGCCCCCTCCTGGCCTCCCTGGGGTCATTTTATTGGCTTTTAAAAGATCTTCCACGCATCCTCACACCCATGGCAAAATTTAGAGCATGCAACCGACGCACTAAGTGGATAATTTGAAACACTGATTTTCTCGTCGACAAACTCGTCGGCGAAATCATCGCGACCACGAGCAATCGCTCCAACAAACACACACAATGACTCGTCTTCATCCAGTTTTTCTACATAGTCTTGCACCCGCGTGCACTGAGCGTCAAAGCTCAAAGTAATTTTGCGGCATTTAGTCGGAAGGTGGTTTGTGATAGGGTTTTTGATCACTTTCAGCAGCTTCTCCTCGCTATTAACACTGCGAATTGACAACCTGTGAAGTAGCTGCACCATGAGGCCACTGAAGCGCTTGAATGTGCGGGGAATTCGCACAGTCGGGTTGATCTCGATGAGGACGCCGCGGGAAGTGCGGATATACACTTGCAAGAGCCCAGCTTTATTGATAGGGCTATCAAGCAGCGTCAGAAGACACTGATGAGTGATATCTGGGCGGACATCGCTGATATCTCGATTGATTTTCTTAAGGACGCCCTGGTGGTCGTCGCAATTTAGCAAGGCGAATCGATCGCCACCAGCATTGGAGATTTTGTGGGTCTCTAAACACGCTCCATCGAGTACAACAATCAGTCTTTTCGTGGTTTTGTCTGCACTTGACAATGTTTTGGGGGGTTTTGGCACCGATGGAATATCGTTAGGATCGTCTTTCATGGGTAAAAAATATTATGTAATGACACTTGTAAGACACTATTTTTTCACTCATGGACGCTGAGGGCCAGGGACTGCTCAAGATTGGGACACAGTGGTGGTGACTAAGCAGACCCGCTCTTCCTTGTGGCTCCCTTGCAAAATCGCTCGGCTGGGAGGTTATGCTTGGCGTTGTTGTCTTGGTGATGGACTAGATACCGAGGTGTCGAGGCGGCAGATAGACGCCTAGGATCCGAGTCAGGGCACCAGCACGGCGCAAACTCACAATGTCTGGACACTCTCACCACCTCTTACCGATAAATAGCTATAACTTTTAACCTTAATCCTCTTTAACCGCGTTATCAACGCTTGGTCCTTGCCCCTCAAATGCAGGGTCCTTGCCCTCTTGCACCCTGCTGACTCATGGACGAAAAGGTCAAGGTAATTAAGGGAACTGATCCATTGCCCTCGCGTTGGGCAACACCCGCGAAACAAGAAACTAAGGCTCCTGAGCCCACCCAAGTACACACACCCACTAAATCACCCCGTAGAAGGCCCCGCCGCCGTACTCAAAGGCGACCAGCGGCCGAACCGAGCCAGCCAGCCAGCTCAGGCTCAACTGTTAGCCAGAATAGCTTCGAATCGGGCGATTTCGATTGGACAGAGGAGGCTTAGCGTATATCTATAGTCACTTGTCGGCTAATGCCGAGTCATGTATATTTATGCACGTACATTGCATTGGGGTTAGGGCCCTGAAGGAGGTGCGACGTATAAAAATCTACGAGATATCTCGCGATCACCATAAATGAGCGAGCACGACTCCCCCGCCTTCGTCAACCGTGTATTTGATGTTATCGAACACGACGTAGTGCCTATTACCCATAAACATGTAGCCCAGGGGTGCAAACTATTTGGCGCAGCTATTCTCTTGAAAAAGGACCTTTCGCTCGTCATTGCTCAGAGCAATTTCGAAATCCACAATCCAATGTGGCACGGCGAGATCTACTGCCTGCAGAAGTTCTTTGAGATTCCCGACGACAAGCGGCCAGCGGCTAAGGATTGCATCTTTGTGGCCACTCATGAGCCGTGCTCGCTCTGCCTCAGCGGCATCACCTGGAGCGGATTTGATAATTTCTATTATCTGTTTAGCCACCAGGACTCGATGGATGCGTTCTCGATCCCGTACGACATCCAGATCCTCAAGGGCGTGTATCAGGTGCCCGACTCGGACCGCGCTGAGGTCGATCCCAAGCGCGACTTGTACAATAGGAAGAACGCCTATTTTACTAGTCACGGTCTCAAGGACATTGTTCAGTCCCTGGGCGACGCTGATCTCAAGGCCAGAGTTGACAAGCTCCAGGGCATTTACGACGAGATTAGCGACACCTACCAAAAGAACAAGGAGAAATTTGAGGGCGGCGTCTTCATGACCTGAGTGTGCGCCTGCCCTGAGACTGCCGTTTCCGCGGCTAACGAGCTGTTTATTTATTCTTATTTATACACGGCTGGATCGTATAGCTGTTTCCGCGGCTGGAACCATAGGTTGAACGCCACTATATAGTCTTGAAATTTTACTTTAGCGAATGTGATGCCCGTGGGGCTCTAAGAAAACTGCCGGGTGCTGTGCATTAAGCGGGTCCTGGTAGTGCAAGCAGGCGCTTAACGTCACGAAGGCGCTAAGCTATTTGGTGAGAGCTGCGAAACTACGGTGACGCTGAGCAATTCAATGAGAGCTACGAGACTTCGGTACCCAGTGAACTGATACGTCAAAGAGTATCTTCACTATCAATTATTAAAAGTACAGCTACCCCATTCCACAGTGCAGAAAGTGTTAAGCTAGTTATCAAGACTTCTGCTCAGTGTACTTATGTAGAAAAGCTTGAGCAGTGGCGACGCAAATTGACAGAGGATTAGGCTGCGGCAAATGTATCCCCAGAATCTCACTCTAGCATCTCTGGCCACACAAAACTGACGCAAGCTGCCTCGCTTGTGGATGGTCGTGTATCAAGGCTGGCTTACAACGCTCTGGGGAAATTAGTATTTACTGTATCGTTACAATTATATAGATTGATATACAAAGACGAGCAAGGGAGCATGAGAGAGATAACTAGGGCAAAGGGGTGCGCTTCTTAGTTGGGTCACTTTCTCTGCTCGCTTACTTCGAGCAGCACTCCACAGACTTGTTAAACTGCTGCGTGCTAGGGGGGATATCCATCGCTGGGTTCTCCTCGAAAAAGCCCGTGGGGTGGAGCCCGATCTTGATCCGCTCGCAGGGCATCACTGGCCAGTCCTCCACGCGGGTCATGTGGGTGAGTCCGTACGAATGCCACAGCACGAGATCAGTATTACGCACGCTTTCGCCGCGGGCAATCATATCGCTCACACCGCCCACCTCAGCAGAAGCCTGGTTGGGCCACACACCACCAGCAAACCTCTCGTCGTCGGCGTATTTACTGACCCAGAAATGGTGCGTGGCAAACTGGGCGCGAGAATTGGTGATGGAACCCTCAGGGGCCAGCAAAAGGGCACTGGGGTACGCGCTCAGCTTAAAGCCAACAGGCTTCTTGCTCACAGGGTTTATCTTGTTCTCGTTGTAGATAGAAACATAGCGATTAGCTTCCTGCTTGCAGTCAAAAGCACTGGCCTTCTCTACCCACTCGGTGGTCTTGTGGAAACCATTGCCGAAAGTGTTGTTCTTGGGGTCTGGAGAATCAACCTTGGCCTCGTGGATAGCAACAGAATTATTATGGCCATCAATAGCGGGGTCAATACGCACACTGAAGATGTGTTGGTGGTAGGCCGCAAGTACACTTGGGTTAACGACAGTTCCCCACTTGGATGTTTTGCCAGGGTCAATGTAGTTTGTGGAAACAATACCTGTTGCGCGTGTCTCAAACTCGATATTGGCTGCCTGGTCGAAATGCCACGCGAAGATGTACTCATAGTTGAGAACGGTGATAACCTGCTGCAAAACAAGTACGCGGCGACGAGCAATACGGGCGTTATTGGTACGATAGTTTGTGTGCTTGAAAAGAATACCGTCGTCTTGTTCGTGCATACAGATAATGTTTTTTCTGTTCTGAACACTACCGTCGCCATAAATGAGGTTAGCATCAAAGTACTTGATAGTGCCCAGGCAGTCACAACCAAGCTCGAGAGAGTTAGCACAATACGCTGCACCACACTCACCTAAATCAAAAGCCTGTTTACGGTGCAAAGGAGCACGGGGATCACCATAAGGCACAGTCATCTCAGAAAGCGATAGGCGATAAAAGGTCTGGCGGCCATCAAAGCGCACATCGTGCAGAACCATTCCTTCACGGGGGGTAACACCAACTCTGAAGCTCCATTTCTGCCATTTCACAAGGTTACCCTCAACTGAGAACGAAGGGCCGTCGGGCTGGATAACATTGTACGGCTTGAGGTCAGTGACCATCTTGCGCTCCGGTTCGAGCTCGGGGATAATCTCGGCACTCTTGAAATGCTCATTAATACTACCGCCCTTGAGGTCCAGAGTGTCGTAGTTGTGGCCGTCCGCTGTATCGTCCTCATCACCGCCGGTAGCACACCACTCAACTCTCACAAAGGTACGAGAAAGCACATCCCAAATGGAAATAAACGGTAAAGGGCGAGCATAAACAAGTGAGTCGGGGTGGTTGTTGTCGGGGTCACGCATGTACAATAGAAAACTGATGTAGCGAGGGAGTACGTCTTTGCTATCGCAGCCATACATCCAGGGGTCTCCAGCGACACACTTCCGCTCTTTTTCGGTCAATCCTAGCTTGTCAAAGGCAGCAATTGTCGTGGGGTGAGCCAGCATCAACGGCTCCATGGCGAGACACTCCATCTCGTCGAGACCAGGGTGGGTACCTGAGGGCAAGGCCTTAGACTCCAGCAGCTTGCTGGTTCCGAGATCAACCCAGGACTGCTCGGCCAGTTTGTCCTTGAGACGGTAGTAAATAGCGTATGCAACGCGAGGCACGACTGGCAGGTCGCGACCAGAGTGCTCAGCCTCGAGATACTCAGTCATCAAACTTTTGGGTGGCTCTTTGATTTCAATCGATTTAAAGTGCAAAGGGCCAGCTATCTGCTGCTGGATAATCTTGGACGCCAGGTTAAGCTCATCAGTAGTGATCGGGTCGAAAGGGTGCATTTTACCGAGGGTTTTTTAAGACAGTGGGTGCTGAGGTTCAGATTGACCTGGATAGCTGTGTCTCTTATACTCGATAATCCTCGAAGGCGCATGCAGGCAGGTGGTTATGCATGCATCATGCACGTCGAGCATGAGATAACTGATAGCCGTGTTGACACTTGAAATTTGAGGCAATTTCGAGTAAGCGGACCCTTGAGACAAACATGACCCGCTTGGTGTTGATTCTGGGGGGGTTCGAGCGTGGCTTCTTGCACATTCTCGAGTCGACCAGGCTGGCGATGTCGGGACGATCAGGACCAAGCGACGGTGCCAAGCATGCCCAGGTGTTGGGCGAGCTGATAGGAGGTACGAGGATACGACATGTGTACAGTTTTATTGGAAATTGAGTGGGTATTTTGCCTGGTAGGTTGTGGGTTCGTCTGAATTGGGGAATTTCCCACCGCGAGTGGTCGCAGTAGCACTATGCGATCCGCCGAGAAATAGTAGGTGATACGACCAAACAAGCATGGCGGACAATGTAGACATAATTTTTCTGTGGGAATTTCTATTTATTCTCGCTCATTTCGGTAACGGATGTAAGATGTGCTGAGCGACAGACTCGACCGTTATCGCTGCTTAGGCTTTGAGTGTAGGCGGTCGCTAGTTTGTGTGGGTAGTTGTTCTTGGCTCCTCGTGACCAATGCGAGCTTACTGGTCATCTTTTTGTTGTGATTGCCTCGAACAAGGCAATTGAAGCCATCCCCTGTAATGTTTTGTCTGTAGGACGCTAGGAAGGCTCGGCAGGGTTTGCGAGGAAATGATACAAGTAGGCATGCCGCAATTTCAAAGCAGTGTTCGGCACGTACTTGGTGACTAGCGGACATTTTCTTGGAATATTTTTACAAAATTACTGCTAATTATCTCTAATTTACCCGCGAGAACACGTTTCGTGCTAATTATTTATGAATGACACCGGATTCTAAACATGGCGCTTATCTTCAGCCAAGCAATTATCATGTGTAAGGCGCCGCAAAGAAAACAATGCAATACTCATGACTACCTCAGCATTTCAAGTGCGGGCCATTTACTTTAGCTTCTATGGTGTAGGCATGTTCCTCAACGCTGCAACCCCTCTAAAGGGCTTGGCGGCTAAATTGTTGTAGTATCAGTGACACTCTAGAATTTTAGGTCAGTATTCTTTAACCCCTAAATGGTAGGACTCATACTTCACCGTTGGCTTCCACTCTCGACGCCAATGTGACTATTCTCCTGGGCTTGGGTGTCTGCATGCTGCAAGGTACCTAAAGTGACATGAGTTTACATGGGGAGTACTAAGTGGTGACTCTGTCCAAATAAAGAATGGCTTCCTCGACTGAAAACTGCACAATTCTCGGGATAAATCTGGTCGGATGATAGATATGTCAACGTGCCGAAAGCTATCCTTAAAACAAGCATCCGCGCAATGATTATGTAAAATGGATCATTATCGATAAGGAACTCAAAACAGACTTAATGCGGTGTTGGCGTGGCATGAAGACCTACTTAATGCAGTCATTTCGGATCTAATCAGCTTCTAGCATATTAAAAGGTCGACCAATGAGCTGGAGCCGCTAAGTATTGGGCTTTGCGATATCTCACCATCTGCTTTGAAGTATGGATTGAAGCCAAACCTTTCGATGAGATTTTTTGAACCCTCTGTGGGAGCTTAACAAAGTTGGAGGGGCTGCCGACTTGCAGAACAATAATAATAGCCAACCCAGTTTTTCATGCCACGTCAAGGTTGCTAAATGGTTGATTCCCGTGTTGTGGTTCTCTTCCTTGCGGCCACCCACAATTCTGGTCAGACCGAGGTCAAAAATCGTTTACACCCACATTTTCTCCGAACTACCACGGAAAGCTTACCGATGACTACATTGTGGCAAAGATGTTTCTGTAAATGCATTAATATATAGTTTGTAGCTAGCTACGGTACTTTTTCGCAAGATATGCCAAGCAAATCGATTAGCGAGGTCCGCTGCAACAAGAGAATTGGTCACAGCTTAAATCCGTTAGTACACAGTCAAAGTTGGTTTGTCTTTGACACCGTCATTACTCTCGCGGCGCTGGCGCTTTCACTGGCACTTCGCACTCGGACTGGCGCTCCCTGACCCCATTAAATAGCCGCTTGAAAACCTTCCTAGCGGCACTGAAATTTGTCACCCGCAAACGCTCGTTCTGCAAATGCGCAGCATCGCTGCTCTGACCACATGGCAGTTGGGCGGCAGGCGCATTAAACAGCTTCTCCAGACCCCGAACAACAGGGATAGAGCCTCCTTCCCGCACGAAAAGCGGCTCTACACCCCATTCCTCCTCTAGGGCTTCTTTCATGATCCCGTAAGGCTCATTCTCCACATCTGCGAGCCAGGGTTCAGCGCCATAAACACACTTGACCCCGAGCTTATTTGGAGACTCGAGAGCCTCGAACGTGCTCAAAATAAAACTGCGAGTTTTTTCCTCGACTTCTGCTGTCGTTTGATTGGGCACAATACGCAAAGATATTTTCGCGGTGACAAGACTAGGAATGACGCTTGCATCATCGGGGCCACTGACGTTAACGCTATGCACAGTAAGAGAGGGTGACGTCCAGCGTCTTATAAGATCTTGCTTAGAAAATGACGGGTTTGCCGCAATTATTTCATCAAAATGCCGCAGCTCGCTGTCGCCAATCTCCAGAACGTTATCCTTGAATCCTGGAATGAGAATCTCATTGGATTTTGTGTCCATCAGCGACGACAACAACTTCACAATATCATGTATGGGTTCACGGTGTACTCCACCGTCAACACCAGAATGCAAATCCGCCTTGTTGTTTTTGACTTCAAGGTCAAAAAAAACGACGCCACGGAGGCCGTAATTGAGGCAGGGACTGGTATCGTCGATCCAGTATGTGTTTGAGAATACGATCCAATCAAATGAGTGTCCGAACTTTGACAGGTTGTCCTGTATAGTCTTCTGGAACCCCATCGATCCGCGTTCTTCCTCGCCTTCGATCATAAAGGTGATATCGTTCTCCAGTAGCCCCGCGGTGTAGAGTTGGCCTACTGCAAAAATTGCAGCAACAACAGGACCTTTGTTGTCGGAAGTACCACGTCCATAGAGGTACCCATTGCCTGAAACAAGCTCGAAAGGTGGAGAATCCCATTTAGAGGCATCGGCATCAATAACGTCGTAATGACCGTAGAAAAGCAGCTTAGCTGGCCTCTTGGTTGTTTTTTGGGCTCTGAAACGAGCATATACAATTGGGTTACCATCCTCTACTTTGATGAGATCTGATTCGCCGCCCAGTTGCCTTATGATGTCCCTGAGAAGCGCAGCGCAGTTGCGGCATTCGTCCCAGTATAGCTTGTCTTCGCGCGATACTGAGCGGTACGATATGAGATGTGAGAGAGCCTCAATCATGGAATCGTCGTCCAATGACAGGTCTAGCAGCGCGACATTTGAGTAACGTTGTTGTTTTGCTGAGCACCGCAGCGTATCATTGACGTTCCAAACTGCTACGCTGCCATCGCGTGACGCAGTCACAAGCAAATTTGCCCTGGTCTTGAGCGCGATGGTCGCCGTGATCTCGTCGCTAACGTCCCATTCCAGTGAGACTTTTGTGATGGGGTCGAACCGCAGCAGCGTCTTTCCGCTCGCGATATATGCAGTGTCGTTAATAACTGAGAGTGTGAGAAGGGGAACACCAACGGAAATATGCCGCTTTACCTTTTGTTGCGTCTCGAGATCAATGATGACAATGTCACCGCTCTCGAGAACGCCATACAATTGCCACGAGTTAAACAAACAAAGGCCCAGCACGCTATCCTCCACATCGACACACCACAACTCTTCGAGACCTGATTTTACTGACCAACCCTTTATGGTTCCGTCTGAAGACCCCGTGATCAGGATAGGGGATTTATCGATAGTGGTAGAGCACATAGAGTAAATAAAGCCATTGTGGGCGAAATTGACGGCCGCTTCGACATTTATTTCATTTAGCGTGGAGTCAATGTCCATGAGGCTCTGAAGTCTTTTTGTGTGGTATTGCTGGGGCGCCATGCGGCCACCAGGACCGGTACTATCGAAAAAGCGGTTCGGACGGACGGCAGGATGCAGGGATGCATGGGCAGGCGGTGGAGAAGGGGTAGGTTTGGTCGAGGGTAAATCGAACCAGTGAACACTGGCATTTTGAGTTCCTAAATAAACCGTAGAGCCTATAAGCTCAACGCAGAAAATGTCACCAACATCCACAAGGCAGTAAGACGTGACCAGTAGGCTAATTTTGCCACTCGCCTCATCAATGGTCCATACTTTGACTAGCGAATCGCCGCTTCCGGATATTATGAGGCCGCTGCGGACAATCAGGATCAAGACGGCCGCCGCGTGACATTGGATGGTTGGACCTGTTTGGTAGGTTTTCAGGTTGAACGAACGGATCTCTCCGGAGACTGTGCCAGCAAAGAGCCAATCGCCGTGGTTACATATTGAAGTAACTGCCTCGTTGCAGTGCCATGACGTTTGGAGGTTTGGCATAGCGAGGTGACACAGTGTCTAGTGTTTTAAGGGTCTGCCTTGGAGTTTGTAGTGAGCTAAGGACTGTGTACTAAGAATCAGGTTCAAAAGCTTAGCAATCTTTTAGCGAGGAAGTAAGCGAGTCTCGGCCGTTGGGATTATGCCTATGTTGTCATTTGTGGGAAATTGATGTGATTCAATACGCCTGAGGTGGTCATGTCATAGTACCCCGGTT
This sequence comes from Wickerhamiella alocasiicola, assembly GCA_022577715.1. Lineage (NCBI taxonomy): Eukaryota > Fungi > Ascomycota > Dipodascomycetes > Dipodascales > Trichomonascaceae > Wickerhamiella > Wickerhamiella alocasiicola. The sequence continues at coordinate 82,735 of JAKIRU010000024.1, forward strand.
GGAACCAGATATACTTCCGAAAGTAGTGATAAATGTAGTATGAGCACATCCGAGGTCGAGATTAATTTTGAAGCCATTGAGCTATTGTCAACATGTGTTGTGTCGAATATCCAAACCCTTAATCGAGCCAGTGCGGTCAGTGAGTTCTGCCTCGAGCTACAGGCGGGGGCTCGCTATAAGCATCAGATAAGAGAGTGTGTAGGCGAGGTGAGCCGAATGGAGCAGCGCAAATGTCTCTGCTAGCTCTTAACGAGTAGGCAGTTGACTGGGCGAATGAGCTGAGTCTGCTTTATGCGACCCTTGTGTCAGTGAGCTAAAAAACCTCCATGTTAATGTTTCTATAGCACCCTCGAACTTATGAGATAGTTATTCGAAGTCACTTTAAGTCTGTTCTAGGTGTATATTGCTAGATATATGCTCGATTGAACCCTGGGTCCTAGGCTTCAGTAGATGGTTTTCTAATGGGGACCGTGATGCTCTCAATCCTTATAGTTGCTTCATATATATATATACTTAATGCTTATCAATTGATGTATTTAAAGGGGATAAGACGACGTGTATTGTACCTGCGCGTCAAAAATATCTGGCTACTTATATGTCCTATTTGTATATCATAGAAGCGAAGTACTTTTGGCGTAGCTAGCACACATGGCCAGCCCGTTACACGTGCTCCAAAGCGGTGACTAGATATTAAAATAAAGAGCAATGGATGGTACATGGTTCGTCTCGTAGAAACCAAGCGGGGAGAACAGCACGAACTATGGCCCATCGGAATGGTGGGAAGTGCAATACCGGAACTAATATGAATTAGATGATGAATAGTGAAGAACTTGAGGGAAAAAAAAAGAACATGGGGGTCCATAGTATCCATACAAATTGAGACTCCTGTACCCGCATACCCCAACTGCGGATGCGTAGCCACCGTAGGCTCGTCATCGAAGTGACTGCCCTATAAGGGTTGAAATAACTACAGACTACTATAGGCCCCATAGTGAGACAGCAAATAGGTAGAAACATGACATAAATGGGTGCAAAAATCAGCACACCAATACATGGTGCGCCAATTAGCAATAAATATAGAGACGGGAAAGCGAAGCGAGCAGAGGAGGAGCAAACCATCGCACGATGCGGAGGCGACGGGACTGATCATATATCACTGATGCATAGAGATCAATTCAACACCACCTAACAGAAGTGGAAGCCTTTCTCCACCTCTGGACTGTAATGAGCTCTAATGGGTAGTATGCGCTTGTCCCAACCCAGTGCTCATCGCATTTAGAGTTACAGTCGCTGTAGGACTAGCAGTACCCCAATCTAAGCATCGCCCGTACCATGCTCTCGTTAAGCAGACCGATTCAGTGGGCTCTGCACCCCCTGTGGTGCTCGGCTTAGAGATGGTGGAGCTCGGCGTAGGCGTTGTCACTGTGGGCTTTGGTTCCTGCAATAAATCAACGAATCTCCAATCAGAACACTCGTCACATTCCTTGGGGATCCGACACACAGCCGTGACATTATAGGCCTCGAGAACATCATCAATAACGACGTGGATACGATGGTTTGCAATTGAGGAGTGCCAGCCAAAATCACCTACTACGTCATAAGAGCATTCGAGACCCGTATGACACTTTGATTCCATTGCGTACCCAGTTAGCCAGCATGTGCTGCTAGGGCCCGAACAGTCACCGGTATAAATGGGGTCGGCATTATGCCCGAATTGCCAGACATGGTCATCGAAAATAGACTGACCAGGAGGGCGAGGAAGGTGAAGACGACGTACCGCTAGCAGATCTCCTGGTGCCTCAAACGTCACAGTAGGTAAACCATACGTTCTTCCAAGCATGGAACTGACGGCACCCCCTAGCGAATGGCCAACTAACCAGATATTGGCATCTGGATATAGCGCAGTAACGTTACGGTAGACATCAATAGCACCCCGGTAATACCGATCCTCCCGAAACAGCTCTGATTCGAGGCAGTTCTCGTCGCAAAGCTGCTTGCCGCTGTGCTTATCTTGACCCATATAGCAGTCACAGACAGTATTCCACATATAGGATATGCGAGAGCAGCAACAGCTGAAGAACAAATTATCATTGATTTTATCGTTGGGTGCCGTAGGACCGCCGTCATCGAACACCGCGGCAGACGTCCCCTTGATGCTTATTACTACTGTTTTCTCATCCGGCGATGCAAACACGTACCCACGTAGTCCATCATCCATCCAACCGAAGCCATCATCATGATGTTTCCACCCCCTGCGACTAACATTCGTCCAATCACCATGATGAGGCTCGGGCACATAGGCGTTGGCAGCAAGAGACGCCAGAGTGATAATTGTCCGCTTGTCCTCGACATTGGGCACCTTTACACGATGAGTGTTCCACGTGGGAGTCCACTGGGACATAAATCTCGCCATATAACCACACGACTCGTGGCCATCACCAACCGATTTGGCCCGGGTAAGAAATTCCGTCTGCGAGGACTGATCCAACCGCTGAATATTCAGGTGTTTGTGCTCGATGGGACCAGACATTAACGGGGCTCCATGCTCATAATCTAAAAGCCCTACTGTGTACAGGCCATGCAAATTGTCGTTGCCCAGATTGCGATGGAAGATGTGCGTCATCCGCAACGTCAACGGTTCGGGCTCCCCAAAAAATACACTACAAATTGTCGTGTAAGACCATAACAGAATCCCAACCAAATCCATTACCTGTAGATACTAGGGATGGGATCTCAATGGTTCAATGGGTCGGCCAACGGGTCTTATCAGCGAACGCGGCGAGCAGCGCCACACCAAAGGAAACTGAAGCAAAAAGAAAGTGCCGTAACCAAGAATCGAACTTGGGTCTCAACGGAATTGAGGAACCACAACGTTGCGTACTAACCACTATACTATTACGGCTTCTTGTTGAACTGCTGGCCGGTTAGTAATACTAATTACGAATTTACAAAAATTTTCAGTGTGACGTGACACGGCGGAAAACACAAAATTGTAGGATTTTCAAAGGTTTGGCACTATCATTCAAGTAAATATATATCACAAGTAGTGAATTATTGGTTAGAATCTTCTCTACATGTGTTTTTGACGAGTTTTGGCAGATCGAGTTGCCATGTTCAAACTCACCCCAATTAAGTCATGAAATGATCGAAGAAGAATGAATTTATAGCAGCTAGCGTAGAAGGTCTATAGAAATACCTAAGCTGTCCAATGCTGCTTCTTGGAGCGCTCAAGATCAGCAAGTGCCAATGGAACAAGTGTGTCCTTGGTCAACTGCAAGCTACCAAACCTTTCTGAAAGCTCCTTACCGTATAGACTGATAATATACTTCCAGTAGGAGCTATTCTGCTTGAAATTCTCTTTGATACTATCAGGGTCATTGCAATCTAAGACCGGAAGGTTTGTAGTTACCTCGGGTGTGGCAGTATTCAAGGGCGACGTGAGAACGTTGAAGAGGTACAGGTATTCATGAGAAGTGTACAATCTTGTTTTGAAATAAGACTCTTTAGACATGAACTGTTCCTTGCTCAATTTATCCCGTTCATCCTGTGGAATCCACTTAGCGTTTCCGGTACAGCCTTTTTTATCAAAGCTATCTTTTTTCCTCTCATATGTCTCCAGCATGCTTAGATCCGTATCCTTGAAGGATACTCTGTTCTTGGTGATGGCATACTCTCTCTGACCATAAAGTTCCGCCAACGGATCCCACAGACCAATTCCCCCAAGTTTCATGGGCCAGTACCACACTCCCATCGGGTTATCAGATGGGCCGCAATTGTACTTTTTTTTCATGAAGTCAATTACATCTTCACCAAAAGCCTTTTCCATAAGTAACTGCACCGCGCCGATGGAATTATCGACGTGTCTAACGCCGAGCGCCCAAGACGCTGTATTGAGATTGAAGAGAACAAATCTTGTATAGCTCTGCAAAGATTTGACAAAGCTCAGTAGAGAAGGAGAGGCGTCTAGCTGCCTTCGCATTTCAACCGCGTGCTTTTCAATGAGAGTGTGGTCAACGTCAAATAACAGTTCGTCATTCAACGTTAGGAAGCCATGTCGTACACTTCCTGTTGGAAGATCTGGTCGCGGTGACGTAGTTACACATCCTGTTTTTTCCTTGTTTAGCGTATAACCAAAAACGCTCGCGAACTCATTCAGTTTCTTCCAAGCTGACTCGACATCTTCTGGGGTGCCTCTCAACCAAAGGTCATCATGCAGTCTCAAGATGTTCTCATGAGTAGTGGAGTTGATTGCGAAGTCCAAAACAAAAAGAACTGCTTCTGTGAAAAAGTCACTTATGGGAAATGAGATAGGAACACCTCTTTCCCGTTTGATGATCTGACCACCTTCGAATTTGAACGGCACAGATAGGAACTTTTTGAACATGCTAATCCAGAACTCATCCACACCGAAGAATGATAAAACCTCATATATTACCTGATGCGAGGTGGATGGTCCAAACCATTCGAAATCAGAGCACAAGACGGCGTGATCAGTTCCAGCGTGCTTTGCTATTAGAGACTCAGCAGCAATGATGTTCAAAAGGTGGCGCCTCAAATTTGCGGGTGACTTGGGGTTTCTGTTATCAGCCTCGTCGTTAATTTCGTCACCATAGCCTGCTAGAACGGCCAACCTGTCATTAGGGAGCTGTTGCATGAACACATTATTTGCGTACCAAGCATTAATATCTGAGTTGATGCTTTCGCCGGAGGCCAGGCCTCCTTGGGATTCACCGACTGAAATTCTCTCATCGAGAAACCAAAAGCGTCGATAGGACTCTTCTCGACTGATGTGACTATTGGGTCGGAACCATGCTTCTGAGAGGAACCTTTTAGCCAGGTACTTGAACTGTGCCCCCCAAGAAGCACCAATAACAAACCAAAGAATAAGATCAATAACGTCATAGTGCACATAAACCCTGTATTTACCATTCAACTTGCGGCGTTGACTGGCCATTAGGAAGCCGTCGGGCATGTCAAAATCCCAAGAACTAAGATTTTTAGCTCGGAGATTTAGTACATGAACCATCTCCTGCAGCATGACTTCATCATCACCGAATTCGCGCAGGAATGCTTGTTGCTCAGGCTCAGCTAGATCGCCAGCTAGAATAGACTTGATGCTATATTGCAAAGAGTTCACATCAAAGGTAATATCAGACCTCAAAGACTTTGAAAACCTTTTCAAACCTGCTTTGATATATTCAAAACCCTTCTCGGTAGCTGCAGTTAAGGTGAACAGGTTTTCAAGGTAAAGCTTGATGGCACTTGTGTCCACAGCGGAAGGGGCAGAAACTATTGAGATCCATGTATCCAGCTGGTCCTTTCTTTCACTCCGAGCTGCTTCAGTGGGTGGGACATCACCCTTCACACTCCAATCGAAGACCAAGTCACTGATAAATTTCGCGTGAGACAGTTGAATCCTCTCACGACCAATTTCCTCCAGCAACTGTGCTCTGATCTTGCCGAAAAGGTAGTCTGGTTTGGGCTCCCGCTCTGCCCTCTCCAAAAGTCTTTGGCAGTTACGGATAATAGCTCTGCGGTTCCTCACACTATCCTCGTTATCAGCAAATACATCCACGACTGTGTCGGAGCCTTCCGTCTCTTCTGCGGATGAGAAGATGTTTTCTTGACCCCAGAAGTGGCCACACTCAGAGATTAAGTTTTTCACTGTCTCTAACTCGGTATCTTTGACTGACAATGCCCGCTTTTCAAATTCATCGAAGCTTCTCGCCAATTTGTTCACTGCAGCTTGTTTGACCAATGCAATTGATTTCAATGCTGAATCCAGACGCGACATTTCAAGTAAAGCTTGCGTAGTGAAGCGGGTCAACGCCTTATATATTTAATATTTTTTACTGTCCAGGGGCGACTACCATGTCAGGTGGCAAAACTGTGAATTTAGAGCTACTGCGGGCCATGCTTCATGATGAGGTCCATATTAGCCTGAATAAGTTACAATGTGTTGTAGTTATGGTGGTTTAAGGTAAACCTCACTTCTGCTCTTCTAGTACTACTGCATAATCTGTATAGATCTGTATATATGCATAGTGCCCAGTGGGCACACCCAGGACCAACAGGTACTTAACACCTGCTGGGTCCATTAGTTCAGGTAGTTGTTGCTTCTTCTCAATATGAGATCTAACAGATAGTTATAAGAAGGGTGCAACCCCGCATAAGGCGGGTACTGCCGCAGTTCGTGATACTAGCCATGGATATAACCAGGGCACAGAGAATCAGGGTTTAGAGTCAGAGGAATACAGCTCCTACTATCTAACAACAATGTATTAAAAATTTGGGTTGTGACGATTGTTCTATATCCTCTTGATTTTCACCTATACCGGATTTTCCATCAAGTGGGGGTAGGCTATGCAGGCGAGTACCTCATGGTTACAGCCAAAAATTATGAGGATTTGCTGGATGGGTTGATATCTTTGTATTGGAGAATTAACGCATAAAAAGTACATACATAGCACAGAATGTGTGCATGCCTAGTTTTAGGAATAAACAGGCCCAAGACCCTAACCCTATAAGACGATTCTGCTATGAGGATGGAGGGGGTTAGAAATTAGTGAATGGTTATAACCTAAATTACAATTCTATATCTTTGATAATAACGATTAACTGAATTTTTCTCCTCACGCCTCATACATGAGATCCTGAGAGGGTTGATGATATTCTACATTACGCCCCTGTTGCATCTGCGATTCACTAGAGATGAGTACATCAGGTGCTGATCTTACGATAGGTCTACACTTAACATATCCACTACAGGAGCTCAATGCACGCATGCCTTAACTCTCGTTAAATTATGGCATGCATGTGCATGCATATGCTAAAGGTCAGGCCTCAGAATGTTGATTTGAGCGAAAAGGAAGTTTCAAGTTGTTGGATGTAATACGTGCCAACGTTCCTGTAGCAACTCTGCAGAATCTGCACTGACTATCTGGGTCAGCCCGAGTCGCACCCTGGGCACACCTGGACCAGCTGGCATATAACCAGCTGGCCCATAGATACAATTTGCCGTGTACAATGGCTCCCAAGGTAGCTAAGAAGAAACATAGCCCTGCGTGACACTATAAGTCTAACACTGGTAGTAAAAACAAGTCAACCTCATCGACTTCAGGATCAGGGTCCAAAGATCCTTTTCAACAGAATGCAATAACTTTACTTTTATTAACTGTACATTTTGGATTAAGCAGCTCAACGTCTTTGCCACAATGGGGCTCTCACGATGTCAAAACTGCGAAAGTGGACTATACCTTCCCTCAGCATTGACTCGTATAATTTTGGGCTAGACTACTCCCTACGTCCTGAGAAGACCGATTAGAGTGGAATTTTCAAGGCGGCGATAAAACAGACTCTCGTCAACCTGTTTTTTGTACACGGCTATGTATTTTTATTTGAACACAGCTGAACTAGTTAAGAATGCGGAGACGGGTATAGACCTACATAGTGCTGCTCGTTGAGGTTCAATGTCGTGCCTACTTTCCGTCGGGATATGACATAGTTAACCCTTTGCAAGCGTGGCCGACGCGTTAGCTGACTAGACCAGTCCGCTTCCTCTATGCACCGCCTATCCTGACGCGTTCCCTCAAGTAATCCATTTCTCGCTTACTAGGCCCCGTAGGCATCTCACCTAGACACGACCAGCACTGCCATATATGGACTTTTTCGCGAAGAAACCCGGCTCCAAAGCCGCCCCTAGGGTTGTCCCATGGGCTGAAAAATATCGCCCCAAATCTCTCGGTGATGTGGCAGCTCAGGACCAGATTGTGTCCACCCTAGAGAAAACCCTCCAAGCCTCGAACTTACCGCACATGTTATTCTATGGCCCACCCGGAACAGGTAAAACTTCAACGATTCTCGCGCTTGCACGCGATTTGTTTGGTCCTAATCTCTGCAAAAGCCGCGTTCTAGAGCTGAACGCCTCTGACGAGCGTGGTATATCGGTTGTACGCCAAAAAATCAAGACCTTCGCCCAAGGAGTCGTCTCCAATCCCAGTGCAGAAGACGCTGCTGCATTCCCCTGCCCCAATTTCAAGATCATTGTCCTTGATGAGGCCGACTCTATGACCCAGGATGCCCAGGCGGCTTTGCGTCGTATTATGGAAACCAACTCGAAATATACACGATTCTGTCTTGTTTGCAATTATGTCACTCGAATTATTGACCCTGTTGCTTCAAGATGTACTAAGTTCAGGTTCCAGGCGCTGAACCAAACAAACGCCCTTGAACGGCTCAGGTATATTTGTAAAGAAGAGAGTGTGAACGCCCCCGATGCCAGCCTTGAGCTGTTACTACAGTCTTCTAATGGTGACTTGCGTCGAGCGATCACTCTGCTGCAGTCTTCAAAAGGTCTTGTTAGCTCTGATAGTCCTTTGACCCCTAAACTGGTCAATGAAATCAGTGGCACTGTGCCGCAAGACATCGTCGCAAAGCTATTGGATGCTGTCCTCGACGACTCTAAGCCACTCAAAAAGCTCCAGTCAATCGTCAAAGATATAGTATATGAGGGATGGAGCGTGGGCCAGCTGGTGGACCAGGCGCATGATGACTTGATGAAACAGAATATCTCAGACAGCAAAAAGGCTCTTATAGCACTGGAGCTCTCCAAGGTTGACAGGTCGCTGGTCGACGGCAGCGATGAGCACCTCGTGCTCTTGAATATGGCCTACACAGTAGGAGAGGTGGTAAGGGCGTAAGGCGTCCTGTTCTCGTTTCGCATCGTGCAATTGTGCTCAACGGCCTTAGTGTATACATGAAAATTGTAAATCATGGGTGCAAAACAGGTGTACATACGACCACGATGCTTGAAAAGAATTGCGGATGGTGCCACTGGCAAGCCTTCGTAAGTTTTTTGGGGTCACAGTGCTTTCAAAAATGACACGATCCATTATGTGGCCACAAGCATCTTTTATTGCCCTGAGGCATGACCACTTGAATAATCGACTGTCGTTGTGGTCGTTATTCTGTGGATAGCACAATGCTCAGAGCAGGGGAGACAATAGCAGAGCTAATAAATAGTGGTGCGCAAAATTGAGTGTCACATAGTATTAAATTTCAGCTATATCATACAAAACACCAATTATGTACTTCGCACAACTACTCTTATACTATAGTGGCGACAGGCTGAAGCATGTATACCTCCAATGGGGAAAAGGGAGTGGGGGCTTCGAGGATAAAACAGTATCATTGTGCTTCGTTGCTCAGAATGCCCAATGGCGACTGTCTATCTAGGCGATGATTCCATATTCAAGTATTCTCCCAGGGTGTACTTCAGGGCGGTGGTTTTATTATTATTTAATCGAATAGAACTTTTCACTAAAAAGGAGGCTACTCAATTGAATTTTGGAAGTAATGCTAATTTATTCCAATTTGAAAAGGTGGGGTTTCTATTTTCAATGCGCCAAGAGCTAGATAAGGCGGACGAGACCAAGCCGATGTGAGGAGATGGGGTAACCGCATATTACTTGAAAGCCACAACTTAAATAGAAAATATTGTACTAAAACCGCGATCACGCCAACACTTTTTTCAACTAGTCAACAAATGCTTCTCTCTTTACTCTATCATTCTCTCCAGTTACCATGACTACTGCGTCTACCGAATACGGTACCTGTATCTAGCGATCTTGGCTGTTGGGGGCAATGAAACCCCAGTAACTAGACAAGATAGTCACAATTTCAGAAATTCAGTATCGACATCTGCTCAAGGCGAGTTCATTGATCACAACTCCTGTCATGGCTGTGCATCTTCATGCGACTTCATTTGGTAATATGCTGCTGGAAACGTCATCATGAGGATCTCTATGCGGGGATCTGCACGTCGGGAAAAACTTGCATACAAATAAACCGACGGTTAGCCAGCAAAATGACCAGTATGAGCGCGGTAAGCTCCAGAAGTAGCTTAAAATTCTTAATGAGTTATCTCAAACAGCTCATAGTCCCCTATCGTGGCCACTAGGTTTGAGAGAACTTGGGGTAACCTATGAACGCGCAGGAATATAGGGAAAAAAAGTGTGGTCCCGACGACCAGTGTAAACATAACAAGATAAAATCCCTACAAGTTTCCCCTAAAACCACAATGAAGCGATGCTGAAATCAAGGCGAAAATTGTCGCCTCTCCGTCAAGAGGGGTGATGGCCGAGAACGCCTTCAAAGTCAAGAGTAAACATTAGCAAAAAGCAGCAAATGACGCCAGGAAGAGTGGCACTTTAGGAGGTTCATTTTAAAAATAGCATAAATTCTTTGATCTAAATAAAGGGGCATTTTGACATACAGGTGCTGATCCCCTAACCTCGACGCATGCTGGTAAATTGCCGAGACTAAGTCGGAGTGGTTCTTCACCATACTTGAGATATAGACGTAGCACGAAAGCCCTAAATTGAACGAAAAGTTACAGATAATGTATGTATTTAAGGCATTATAGCCCCACATTACTGTCATCAACGCACCGTCGGACGTACTTTTGCATGCATAATAGTGCTTAGAGAATGCAGACGTGCAGATCGAACCGTTACCCCACTCGGTGAAGATGTATATAAAGGCGATCCTTATGCACGCTAAATCTAGTTGATCCATATGAACTACCAGCTTTTTTCCTTGCTTTCTCTTGCAACTCTTGCCTCTGCTGCCGCTCTCGACGACGTCAAGTCAGTTGCCCAGTACGCTAGCATCCTCGACTCTCAAGTTAGCGGCTTCTCTGGCGACCAAGGTCTCATGGGTGCTCTTGGTATCCAGATGACTTACCCCACCCTCTCCAAGGCTGTCGATGCCCTTAACAAGGACCTTAGCAGCTTGTCCGCCAACGACATGAACTCTGACTTCGCCTCTAACATCCAGACACTCGAGGGCAACGTCGCTTCTCTCTTGAACAACCTTGCTGGCAAGGCCGCTGACTTTAAGAAGGTCGGTGCCGACGGTATCGCCTCCGACGACGTAACTGCTCTCTACGGACCTTCCATTGACATCGCCAGCAAATTGCTCTCTCTTGCCAGCGGTAAGTGCGACCTTATCAGCTCTGTTGCTCCCGGTCTCCAAAGCATGGACGCCGCTTTCTCCAACGCTGCCGCTTCTTACGGTTTCTCCCCCACCGCTTTCCCTAAGGCCAGCTGCGACGCCCCTAGCAGCTCTGCTCCTCCTTCCAGCTCTGCTCCTCCTTCCAGCTCTGCTCCTCCTTCGAGCTCTGCTCCTCCTTCGAGCTCTGCTGACCCTACCACCAGCTCTGCGACTTCCAGCTCTGCTGCTCCCACCACCTCCGAGACCTCCAGCTCTGCTGCCCCTACCACCTCTGAGGCTTCCAGCTCCGCTGCCCCCACCACCAGCGCTGCCCACAGCACCGTCCGCTGCCGTATCCGCCCTACTGGTACCGAGGCTCCCGTTACCACCGAGATTATTTTCTAGAGGCCTCAAAATAATTCCACGTAGTAGTAAGGCCTGCTGAGATCTGTAATTATATTGCTAATACACGCGAATGCGACTTATTTATTTAACAACGTGGACTTGACATTGACAAGCACTAGCTGCACTACTCTCTCGCGACTGATGCTGATGTTGCGCGGTTCAGGTTGAGGCGGTGACAAATGTGCTTTGATCCATGTGAAGCACATCGGGGATGTTTCTATCCTAACTGGAAATTAGATACGGACACTGTCATCCCGGCTGGTACATACATAAAGCGCGATCATAAAGTTAGACCAAGGCCGAGTAGCTATAGACTAAAAAGACATTTTTGTTTGCAAGCTGGTTTAGAAGGAGCCTCCTTTTTGTGATCTCTTTAAAGTTGAGAAATCCTTACCTGTTGTTCTATGTAGTTCAGAGGTCCATTGGTAAGTTATTATCCGTAGCTCGACGGATTGTGCATCATGCTCAATCAATACACAACAGCAACGGCGATACCAGACAAACCCTACAGGAAGCGCCGCTGCTAACAGAATTTACGTGAATACAGGTCAATGGACCCATCTCGGATAACTACAGACTAGTTTCGCTATGCTGCATCGCTGAGGGAGAATCCGCATAAATAGCGAGAAAATTTTTGGGCTCTACTACGTTGTAGTTTTGCGCAATAGACCTGTGTGCGTATAGAATTTAACATCCCGCATACATATATTTGAGCACACTCACATGTAGTTTTAGGCCGGCTATCTGCCGCTGCTGGGTTGATTTACAAGGTCAATGTGTTATCTGCTTGATGCCAATATGTAGCATGAAGCTCCATAAATCTACATAGGTTTCACAAGGGGTCTATATTTCGTGGCCAAAGTATTACAACCGGAGTTCTTCTGCGCCAGAGCCAGGGCCCTGCGCTGGAAGAGGTTGTGGAGTTCTTACTCCAATCAATCTTAAGCTATACAGACTCGAAAGATACGCTAATGGATGCCATGGGGCGGTTGATTGCCATGTCTCTTGAGAGATACCTCAAAGCTAAAGACCTAATATTGGAATTTACTGAAAGCTCCCATATTTGGTGGTTGCTTGTAAGTTAATCACAGCGTGCCCTGACCACTTTATGACTCAAATTTAACTACGTTACTCGGATTCATGCGGTGAACATGCCTACCCATAAGAAGCCTTGCCCAGCCGCTGCCACGAGACGCCAGACACTATCTGAGCGCTGAGTGACGACGCGAGCATAGGTGATGCTATTGGCTCACTTGCTCCGAGTCGGCTGAGGGGATGAGCGCTGTTGCCAAAGGTTAGCAGAGCCACGTTGCTCAACCTATTTACACCATTGGCTCTGGTCCGCATCGACTCTAGCTTCGCTTCACTCGGCTGGACCTCTCGGCCGGTCGCTTTCAGCTCGCTCGCTTCCACATCTATATCTCAAATTAAACTATGTTATCCACAAATGCACAGCATGAGACACATGCGCATGCGTACCTACTCGCAATCTGCGGCTGCTAGCTAGGCGGTGGGTGACGGTGTCAAAGAGCTCTGCTGGGGATGAGGTTCTGATGTTGCTCCCTTCAGCCCCACCGCCAGGCGGCTTAGCCTCACTTGACCTCCGCCTTAGCCACACTACACCGCTCAACCGTTCCGCTCCGCTCTGCCTCGCAACCCGACTAAATGTACTGCGAAATCCATTTGAAGGCGTCACCATAGCCGGTGCGCAAGTGCAAACTGCACATAAACACCTCAAGGGGTCTCACGTTATCAGGGAGCTTAACGTTGCCCTTTCCGGTAGGAGTAACGCCGAATACGTCAATAAGCTGGTACTCCGAAACAGCACCCTCACGGTCAATCTTGTTGCCAAGAATAACAAAAGGAACGGTGCTAAGCTCCTCGATCTCCAGCAGCGCGTCCAGCTCGACCTTAGACTCCTCGAAGCGCTCGGGGTCCGCGGCGTCCACTAGATAAACAACGGCGGAGACCTCAGGGAAGTAGTCACGCCAGACACGGCGGGCCTGCTCGTGGCCACCCAAATCAAAAGTGGTAAAGGTGATGTTGCCAATGCTCAGCTCCTCACTGGTGGGGTGCGTTGTCGGGTTAAGCTGGGCCATACGACCGGTCTTGAGAAGATGCAAAAGAGTGCTTTTACCAGCGGCGTCGAGGCCGAGGAAGAGAAGCTTTCCGTGCTTGTTCCAAAGTCCCAAAGAGCTCAGGATATCAGTGAACCAGTTAACAATGCTCCACATGTCAGGATGTTAACAAGGGGGCGGTCTAGGGGGGCTTGAGAGTGTGCGGCCGAATTATTAAACCAACGCGTAATGAGCCGCACAGGTAAGCAACTGCCGAATTCCCAGACGTCCCAAACGCGCGTAAGCAAATTAGCGAGCATGCCAAAGTAGCTGCTTTTATGTGGTTGTAGAGATGAGGGTACCGATGCCACCACTGGCTCAATTACCTCACTAAAAGAGACAGTTGTTTTCTTTAGCCGTTTTCACGGCCTTCGCAAAGTAGGCGAGCAGCTCTCACTATTCACGGTTGTCAATTGCGTCAACCAGGCTATTTATATGTTGACTATATATACACATTTAGAGCAAATGAGAAATTGTAGAAATTTTAGAAACCAATGGCAAGGGTACGTATGCTATTAGACAGGGCGCCATAACTTTCCACAACGCTGAGGATCAAGGCCTTCTCCTTGCGTTTTGCTCTAGATAATCTCTTAAAACTATCGACTCTGCTTAGAGTCACTATAGTTCCATGAGGTTTGAGAACTCACGGCGTCGAGGTACACTTAAGCACCTTCGATGTTAGGTGAAGGTCTTTCTTGTACCCCAAGAGTTATGTTGAATTACTTCGCAGTAATTTGGTAGCACCGCCATTTTCGAGACACCCTAACGATTCGTTTCCGGGATGCAATTGAGTTCATCTGAGACTCTACGTGACTGGGCCGACTGTTTCGCTTTATAACGTCCCCTCCATTCCAATCTCATCTTGCACTTCACCTTTCTGCTGCCGCTTCCTCCGACGTCACCTTTTCGGCTCTACTTGCGTGTCATCTTCCTTTTCCTTCTCTCAGTGACAGGGGGGCTGATGCTATTCTTGCCGATACTGATGAATTGTCACTTCGTGTGATGCAGGCTGCGATAGCTGCGGAGACGGAGTTTGATCCTATGGATATACCTAAAACTTCCGCCGCCGCCCACCGTGCACCACTTGGCGCGCTGCTATGAAAAAGGAATATGATCGTTTGATGACTCTTGGTACCTTTGAGTATGTTAGTCGAGACAAACTTAGACTTCGCGACCATCCACTTGAGGTTGGGTGTCGCTGGGTGTTCAATGTCAAAGAAAGTGCCGACGGGTCACTGATCTATAAAGATGGATTAGTTGCTCAAGGTTTCTCTCAGAGACCTGGTGAACACTACACAGACACCTATTCTCCTGTGATTGGAAAGAACGAACTACGTTTAGTACTCGCCGTATCATGCCAATTGCGCTATGAGATTCATCAGCTAGACGTTACGACAGCCTTTCTCTATGGTGACATCGATGTGCCGAACCTGTTTCTGAAACCTATTCCCCAGTTTGACTCGCCCAAAGGAAAACTCCTCCATGTGCGTAAAGCGTTGTATGGCTTAAAACAATCGCCTAAGCTCTGGTATGAGAAACTCCTCACTGAGCTCGTCAAACTTGGATACAAGCAAAGTCGTTGGTATCCTTGTATTCTTGTCAGACCGACAGAGTACGGCTCCGTGTTTGTGGCCGTCTACGTGGACGATATTTTGATTGCTGCTCCTCCTCAAGTCATTATCGATGAGAAGCGCAAACTCGTAGACCTGCCTTTTGATATGAAAGATCTGGGCAAGATTGATAAATTCCTAGGTATGGAGTTTGTTTTCGAACAATCCCGTCTAGTGGTAAACCAACCTAGGTATGTTACAAAAATGCTCTCCTCTTTGCTTCCCCTTTGGGACGTCCCAGAACTCGATTTCGTATGGGAACATTTTCATAAAAGACGCGGTGCCTTCTCTCCTGTTAATATTCCGGTCAATGACCGATGACTGGATAGATACAAACACGATGCTCCTCCCGACAGTGTGAGCTCTTCACTGTCACAACTCATGTTTAAGACCGTTGGTTGCATTCGGTACCTGGCAGACAGTGCTCGACCAGACGTTGCGTCAGCTGCCATGTATTTAGGTATGATGATGCACGCTCCTAGGAGTGTTGACCTCATCATGGCTTTTGGAACCCTCTACTACTTGAGTGGCACCCCAGAGTTAGGCCTAGGCTTCGATTTTGGTCTCTCGACCCCATCACTACCAGCTTTCAAACTATTCACTGATGCGAGTTGGAAAACCACTACCAAAGCTCGCTCGATTTCCGGTCATGCTGTTTTTATGGGAAAGTTGATAGTCAACTGGAAGTCAGCTCAACAAAAGAATGTGTCCCTCTCTGCCACCGAGTCTGAGTTCCAGGCCCTAACTCGTGGCATACAAGACTCTGCGTCTCTGTATCGACTTCTGTCGTTTCTTATGACGGACACCACCCATGAATTGCCTACTGTGCTTTTTGCCTTTAACGACAACAAAGCTGTGTTGTCCACTTTAGACTCTGAAAATCCTCAGAAAACGGTAAAGAATATCTGAGTCACAAAATTGTAGCGATTGATTCCATTGTAAGACTCCCAAAATTTCATAGGCTCTCGTTGCCCATCACGGGCTCATCACTGCGATCGCCGCTGATCAAAAGCTCGTAGATATCCTGCCAGTCTTCCTCTGGGACCAGTGCAGCCCAAGAAGACCGGCTTCTTACTGCGATCGAATTGAGCCTGATATTCTGGGTGACAGTAAATATATCTCTGTTGTTGACCACACGGGTTTCGAGCTGCTTCAAGGTATTAAGAGTTGCCTTAACATCATCTTCGTCAAGAGAATCGTTCCAAGCCCCCAAGTAGTCCGCTACATCATTGGCTACTCGCACCCAGTACTCACTCTGAGCTGGTGACACCGGCAGGCTCTGGACTACGGGCAAAAGATCTTCCATGAGCACAGAGAATTCTTTGTATCCTGTTGTTTTTCTATGGACGAATTTGCGGCCAATGTCCTCGAGCTTGGCATCAATGTCCATATTAAGGCTCCAGTTGATATGATTACCAGGCTCTTCTAGGGTGCTTACTAGTGGGGGCTTGCGAGGGGGGGTTGGTGTAGTAATGATTTAAAGAAACGGACATCTGTAGCCTCTTTGGTCTCTTGACCCCATTTCGCGACAACTGAATCTCAACAGACGCCTGAAAACATAGCGCTCCAATCTTCGCTCTCCCCGCCTGAGATGCCTCACCATCTTGGCAGCACACGGGACTGGAGCTTCTCGCAACTCCCTGCTGACGCAGTGATTCCAGAAACTGCTCAAGCCAGCCTTGCAACTTACTGCAACAGCAAAGTCCCAACTGATTACGCCTCTAAATTATTGCCTAGAATTCCAAGCCTCTGTACTAGCTTAATCTATACTACCATCAGCACTGATGCCCGAAGAACCCGAGGATCTTCCTCCACCCTACACACCCGTGGCAAAGCCTCATGAGGTTCCCGACAATTCATCGTTCAATTCTCAGAATTCAGTGTCTTCTGCAGCAAATTCAACCCATTCTGCCCCTTCACGACCTCCTGCTACTACTCCGACCACAACAGCTCCGACGACCTCTGGTCCTCCACCAGGACGCCCAACCACTTCAAGACCGGAGGCTGGGCCGCTACCTAGCAAGCATAGACCCCCCGCGGGCCCTCCCCCTACGCATACTCCGCCGAGACCATCAAAGTCATCGTCCTCAAAGCCATCGTCCTCAAAGCCATCGAAGCACTCTCAGTCGTCCATCTCCAGGCCATCAAGCTCACAACCACACTCATCGCACACTTCGCATCAATATCCTAGTGGCACCTCTCACCCTCAACACGCCCCACCTAGTGGACCTCCACGACCTCCTCCAAACCCAAACTTCCGCTATCCTCACGGGTATTTCTGTTATGAGTGCTCGAATACTGGTATAAAACCCAGTGGGTATTCGTGCAAGGACTGCTGGGATCGGTTTGGTCCTCGTAATAATCAAATTCAGTACGTTCCTTATCACTATCCCCAGGGTCCTGCCAGAGTCGTGCGGCCAGGCGATCCTTCTATTGGCGGCGAATTATGCGGACGGTGTCGTGGTACTGGTGTGACACATGAACTTTTATTGTTCGAGGATACTTGTCGGGTGTGCGGAGGCGTGGGCAGAATTCTGAGATGAGCGCGGGCGTGCAAAGTGTCTCTAAGAAAGGCATCTCTAGGCTATTGCAGGAGACGACAGAAGCTCCCTCAAAACAGAGCATGCTCCCTACTCGTGAAAAATAACGCGTAGGAACATGAACATTAATGCCAATTGCATGCTGGGCCTTAAATGCCTACTTATTATTTATTTACCCGCATCCTAAGGTCGTTATATCAGATCTTGCGCCCATTCAGACCGTCGTATGCTTTATATAAAAGTGTATATATACATCCTGTTGTACTATTACCACTAGATGAAGTAATAGGTTACTGCTTGAAGATGATGTCCCGAGAAAGACTGACGCGCCATCCCTCAGAGTAGCGGACATGCCATTCAAAAGCTCATACAAACCTACACCAGCAGCCGCATCTATGGCCGCGCCTTCTAGACTCCAGTAATCTACTCGCCTTCGCTACACCACTAAACCATGCCTAGTCATTGCGGCTCATATCGCTCACTAGCCACTTATCAAACTTCTCCTTCTCCAGCTTCTCCCCATTCAGCCCTACAATCCTGTACTTGAAATAGTCTCCGATTTTGTCGTAATTCAGTCCTACTTGCTCTGCTTTGTGGCTATCATCACTGAGACAGAAAGTTCCACCCATCTCATGGATCAGATCAGCAATATCGGGCTCTGGGTATGGAGTTTTCCATCCTTTGCGAATGGCGGAGGTGTTGATTTCGAAAAGGCAACCCATTTCAATACCGAGCTTGACGTTGCGCTCGACTTTGACCCAATTGGCGGCACTGATGCTGTGATCTGGCGAAAACAGGCGAATTAGATCGAAGTGACCAATTACAGTTGGGCGAAGCCGCTGGAGCATCTCATATTGCTCGTCGAAATATGAAGCAAACAGGGCCTCCCTGCCTCCGCAAAGGTCACATGCTTCTTGCCAAGTCTCCTGGTTGTAGTCAATTGGGATTTCCTTTACGTGATGTAAAGACCCAATAAACATATCAAAGTCATGTTTCTGTTTTAATTCATCGATAAAGCTGAGGGTGGGTGCATCGAGGCATTCGGATTCGAACCCCACCAAAAGCTTGATTTTGGACTGTTTCTGCATCTCACGTGCCTTGACATAATAACTTTCAAACACCTGCTTGAGATTTGCAATTGTAGTCCGGCTATCAATCTCCTCAGGGTACAGATGCGAGAGTTTGAGACGGGGGATATGCTCCGTCAGACAGAATAGTGTAAATCCCTTATCTGTAGCAGTCTGAATCATATTTTCCAAAGTTCCGTCCGCATGCTGGCAGAAATCACCCGAATGAGAGTGATGCGAGTGCATATCGAGACGCCACGTCCAGCCGCGCGGTAGCTAGACCCTGGGCGGCCGCGCGTTTCGCTAAGGCATGTGGGTTAATTTTTACATAGTTTTCTTGTATATTAAAATCTAACCCCAAGGCACCGCAACCCCACGACCCGAGTTTTCACTTGTTTTCAACTTTT
Source organism: Wickerhamiella alocasiicola (assembly GCA_022577715.1). Lineage (NCBI taxonomy): Eukaryota > Fungi > Ascomycota > Dipodascomycetes > Dipodascales > Trichomonascaceae > Wickerhamiella > Wickerhamiella alocasiicola. Next base: position 101,873 of record JAKIRU010000024.1, read on the forward strand.
CTTTCCTCAGCCTCTCACTTTCTCCATGCTGACTTCAAACGATTCCATCCTCGATAAAATCGGCGAAACCCCGCTCGTAAAGCTTAACAGAATCCCCCAGGCAGAGGGCATTAAATGCCAAATGTACGCCAAACTTGAATACTTTAACGCTGGTGGCTCCGTCAAGGACCGCATCGCCAAACGCATGATCCTCGAGGCCGAAGCTGAGGGCCGCATCAAACCTGGTTATACTTTGATTGAGCCCACTAGCGGTAACACAGGTATTGGTTTGGCCCTTGTAGGCGCCGTTCGTGGCTACAAGACCATCATTACATTGCCTGAGAAAATGTCCAATGAAAAAGTTAGTGTTCTCAAGGCCCTGGGTGCTGAGATCGTGCGTACGCCCAATGAGGCCGCCTGGGACGCCCCAGAGTCTCACATTGGTGTTGCCAAGCGCCTCGAGAAGGAGCTCAAGAACGCTGTGATCCTCGATCAGTACTCAAACCCCAATAACCCCAACGCCCACGAGTACGGTACTGGTCTCGAAATTTGGGAGCAAACAGACGGCAAAATTGATGTAGTTGTTGGTGGAGCCGGTACTGGTGGTACAATCACCGGTATTGCTCGCGCTCTTAAGTCCAAGAACCCCAAAGTCAAAGTTGTGGCCGCTGACCCCAAGGGTTCCATCTTGGCCGTACCTGAAACTTTGAATGATTCCAATGCACCTTACAAAGTCGAAGGTATTGGCTACGACTTTATCCCCGAGGTTTTGGACCGCTCTACCGTCGATGAGTGGATCAAAACCGAGGACCGCGAGTCCTTCCTCTTGGCTCGCCGCTTGATCCGCGAAGAAGGGTTCCTTGTTGGTGGCTCCAGTGGCTCAGCCCTTGCTGCAGCTCTCAAGGTCGCCAAGGATTTGCCCGAGGATGCTACCGTCGTATTTGTTTGCCCCGATTCTATCCGTTCTTACCTCACTAAATTCGTTGATGACGACTGGATGGACTACAACCACTTTGTGGATGACAAAACCCTCAAGGAGCGTGCTCAGCGTAAAGAGCAGTTCAAGGGTGCCACTATCAAGGACCTCCGTCTTAAACCTGTCGTCAAGATCTCCGAGTCTTCCCCGCTTAATATTGCCATTGACACCATGCGCGAGAAGGGTTTCGACCAGTTGCCTGTCGCTGACGGCAAGGGTAAACTCGTTGGTATTGTCACTTTGGGTAACATTTTGAGTCACCTCTCTAGCGGCAAGACCCAGAAGGATGCCACCGTTAAGCAGTCCATGATCGACTTTCGTAAATTGCGCGAGTTTTCCAAAGGCACTGGGCTTGGTGCCGTTGCTGGCGAGAAACGCCGCCAGTTTGTGGATATCACTGTTGACACCCCCTTGGAGCAACTCAATGAGTTCTTCGAGCGCAACTCTGCCGCCATTGTCACCGAGCAATCTTCTGAGGGTCTCGTGCCCAAGTTTGTGGTCACAAAAGTCGATTTGCTGGCCTACCTGCAAAGTTCTGCCTAAGGTTAAGTACTAATAGTTGCTATGTAGATATACACGCTGTAATGTAGGCGCTCCAGACAAGCGTGTTTCAAACCGACGTGGTTCAAAGTCGTCATTAGCAAACTCGTCCGCGATAAGACAAATTGACAGGTGACTCCATGTTAGTTACACCAACATTCAGAGGCAATGCATATATCTAATTTTCACACTAATTTCACCCGTCATGTTTCATGATATTATGAGAAACCGATCGTGATAAGCAACTGGAAATGTGTGACTACTCTTTGAGACTAGCAAAAGACGTGAATCTTAACAGAAATTCAATGAGACCCAATTGGTGAGCGAAAAATGCTTCAGCTACTCAATGCATCTTGTAAAGAGCCAACTAATCTCGAGTGGTGCGTTGTGCTATGTACTTTTAGCTTAAATCTAGTAGCGACAACCGAAGTTAGTCGCCAGATCTTCGTAATTTTGTACTATAGTGGTATTTTTTTCCTTCTGTCGTCACTTCCGTTGTCTATTCACGCGGTGCTGTGATACCTGGTGTGGGGAGGCATCCCGACAACATGTTTCCACACAACCTCCACTCTTAAGTGATCATGATTATACTCAGAAGGAGACAAGCCGGCGAGTTACCGTATCCCTCACTGCGCTGAGGGCTCGAGGTTGGACTTAAATTTGAGGAAACCAGAAGTAGTGTGGGTGTCTGTGGGTTCATCGCTCTGGATTCTTGATCACTTCAAAAAACAGTACACTAGTATTAGCAGTGAACGAGGACTTGCACTACCCACAACGATGTGTTAATTAAGAATCGCCTCGAAGCAGTTGCACGGTAGAATTTTCAAATGAGAGAGGAAAACAGACGTTCGAGCTAAAAACAAACAAACTTTGCGACAGTAATTGCACCGTGGGTGTTGTTACAAATGACTTTGCGCTTGTCCAGGGTCAGCCCACAGTAAACTGCTCAAGTGACATATTGGAGTCACATATTTCCGACCTACTCCCGTGGACTACTACTGCATGGCCAAAAGTTGAGATCGCTTACTATCTTGAAAGGGCGATTACGCGAGATGTTGCCTGACAACGGCTACGGAATCAGTCAGGCCTTACCATGAAGGGTTTAACAAAAAACACGCAAAAAAAATTTACCTACAGTACCCTCCGTTCTCGCATCGTCTCCGACTGCAATACTGAATAGGGCGGTAATGTGCTTAACTTTGGCTGATCAGACGGGAAGCCGTGCTCTCACAATCCGATGACCGTAGGCATATGCTTTCGTGCATATCATGTACCACAGATGAGACCCGAAAAAAAAAAATTTTCAAAAAGCACAAAAACTAAGGAAAACGAGATAATGAACATAAAAAATGAGCAGAGGAGCTCAAAATGATCGAGAAAAGTGTTTTAGTTACCCATATAAGGCCCAAAAATGTGACTAAAAGTTTTCAAAAATTTTCAAGTCTGCATAAAGTGTGCATATTATGCACATACATGCACTATTATGTATATGTATGAAGTGGACAAATTGTGCTTTATAAGCGGAAAAACTCCTTTATTGCTATAAATTGTTACTTAGAAGTGTGACTGGAGCATCTCAACGCTCGAGCATGTCAGTGAAGAGGTCTTTTTTTTTTTGAAGTTGAATGGCGACTATTTCCACTCCACCTGACACACAAAAAGTGCCCTATTTCTGCTCTCTATTAGAGCTATGTGACCTTATGACTGAGTCTGTGGCGCTCAACTTCTTTCGAGAGTTTTAACCTCTCCTGCAAGACAACTGAAACAAGGCTAATAGAACAAGTTTTATTTCAAACAAAGCTAATCTAAGTTGCTTGGATCTACTCTAGTTTGCTTAGATCGCACTGCCAGGTCTTGATGACACCGTCCGCACCGCCACTTACAAGTCCGTCGTCAGCCCAAGCGACGGCGTTGACGCTATCCTTGTGCGCGTCCAGAAATTTGAGGTTGCGCGCGGGCCGAGGAACACTGTAAACGTAGATACTAGAGTCTGCACCTCCACTGGCTGCAAATTTGCCATTAGGATGCCACTGAATGCTTTTAACAGTGGTATTGTGGAAGGCCCAACGGGTGGTCAACACAGACTTATCAGCGAGCTTGTAGACAAAGATTTTACCCGAGTTGTCACCAGCAGCAAGTAATGAGCCATCGGGTGAGAATCTCACAAGTGAGACGTCGGCGTTACGAGGATCAAATTTGTGCACCTGCTTGAGGTCTGTATCGTACAGCACCACAGCGTTACCTGTGCCGACGGCAATAAGTGAGTCGTGGAGATCAACAGTCTGGGAGCGTGGCACTTCGATTGACTTGTCGTTGTATTGGAGCAAAGTTTCTGAGATGGAAGCATAGTTGCCCTTATTGACAGCAACAAAGAGAGGTTGCTCTTTAAGCTCAATGGTATCACCACCAAGCTTGATGAGCTTTTTGTCCCAGCCTGCAGACCATAAGCCATCATCTAACTCAATGTTTGTGACCGGCGCTGTGTGGGCCTTTGTAGGAGCGGCGGCACCATCGGTCCATTTGAGAATGTTGCCCTCAATAGAAGCGGAATAAATGTGCTTGTCAAAGCCCACGGCGGTAACAGACTTTTGATGGCCATAAACGGTCTTGACGGGTTCACTAGAAGACTCGGACCAATAGTAAAGAGTGCCATCGAGACCTAATGAGATTATATCAGACTTTGTTTTGACCACACCTACTTGTTGATTCGAAATAAGATCAGGCAGCTGAAACACTTTAGGTTCCGCAGAACCTTCAATGCTTGTGATTCGAACCGATTTATCAGTGCTGGCAGTGATAATCGTGGACTCGTCGAACCAATCGACGGCAAGGATACCACCCTTATGGCCGGTCTCCACCCATTTAATATGTTCAGCATCATCGCCGTTCCACACGCCGACTTTTTTGTCCATTCCTACGGTCACAAACTTGGACCCATCGGGAGAGTACTTGACGTCAGACACAGAGTTGGTGTGGCCCGGGCAAGACTTGTTAAATTTGAATGGGACGCCATGGCTGAAGGCAATTTTACCATCATCATCGACTGTCACTGCCCTAAACGGCCGTTTGGGACGGATGGTAACGGCATTGATTTGGGCCGCGTGACCACTGATTTCGCCAACCGAATTGCCAGAATCAGAGGTGATAGCGACACCGAATTTGGCCTGAGAAGGAGGAGCATCTCCAACCACGATAATGCGTTTGGACTCAAAATCCCACGCGATATCAAGTGGCGTCTGAATAGCGCCAAAGGGATCTTTGGCAGGGAACTCGTCGCTATCGCAACCCCAAACATAGACCTGGCCACTGGGATCTGCACTGGCAATATGATATCCTGAAGGGGAAACACTAACAGCGGTCACCGGCTTAGAATGGCCGGTAAACACTTGGGCCTTGCTCGGGGATTCGACGCTGCGAAGGACAACGACTTTGCCTGCGGGATAAACAAGGCGATCTGAGCGGGAATCATAAGAGAGCGGGGTACGACGAGCACGAGCGGTAGCAGGCTGCGGGGGAAGCAACAGTGAAGTGGACGGAGTGTCTGCCATTGCGATTAGAAGGGGTTGGTAGGGATTGCTAGTAACCTGACTAGGCTGGAAATGACGCTGACAAGCAGCTGACTAGGATATGCTAGGTGAGAGCTTTGGGTTCATAGTGATTCAAGTAAGCTGACTAGGTGTAGCCAATCAGCCTGATCTTGACTCTATCCTCACCACACATTTGAGCTTGAGTTGAGTTTGACATAACTACGAACCTCTACTGAGCTAGCAACTGCTACCGCCCTCTTAGGCTTCTTGTTTAAGCATCCCGTGCTGATGTGCAATGTGGAGTCATATGACGTCATTATACATATCTCCAGACACTTGTTCAGTCGTATCCCATAACGTGATCCAAAGTAGATATTTGCATTGTGATTTAGAATTGACCATAAGAAATCATCATGACCTACTTTTTCCTGCTTCATATGCTTGGAAATAGGTGGCACACTGTCATGCCATCTATCAATAGATACTATGTTGGTCTGTAGCCTCATGCCGTACCTGATTGTGCTCACGTTATATAGATTTATAGCCATTGAGCCTTATTTACTCCGCAGCTACCCTTATTGTCTTCATACACCAAGCATTTGTCGTCATCATAGTATCACTTGCATGTAACGGTCAAGTATGAAGATAATGCTAGCATTGGGGTGATACTGCCCCAACTTTTACACTTGTAAGATCAAAACCAAAAACTAATAATACTTATATGACAAATTCTAGCATCATATTCAAGGTGATCGGAGCGCCCAAAATGCCGGGATAAGGGCAGAGCACGGTCAACAACTGGAGTAATGCAGTCAACGCTAAAGAATCATATCAGTGCTTACTCTCGACATTTTGATTGTGTTGGAGCTGAAGGATCTATTTAACTGCACTGTATGATCCAGTCGACCACCACCACAACTATCGGGATCTGCAGCTTGCAGCGGCCCGCCAGAGGATCTCTTCTGTCATGGCTTCACATCAGCAGCGAATGCTAAACGCTCATGCAAATTTCACCAAAAGTGCCCTGGAAACTCTGTGTTTACTTCGTGAACTCTCGGTCCGTACCGAAGGTTAGAAAATTCTCATCCTCCATAATGAAAAAGACACGAAGTCATAGTCTAATAATCATATGCAGCACAACACCGCATGTTAACATGCTGCGGCAGCACCACCTAGACCAGCGGCAGTAGCACAGCTAGCGCCAGATACAGCTGCCATACCACTACCATGGCCAAACGCAAGTTCTTCTCTCAAAGAGCTTATAGCAACAAGAAGCTCTAATAACATTAATTCATCCTTGCGATTCTCAATCAACACAAAAGGGGTTCTCAACCACCGACACTTGATTTGGCCTAGTTGAATGGACCTTTGCTTATCGTAAATCCCAAACGAGAAGAGAGACGTACCCGCTACGACGTTGATAAACTGTTTGTTTGTGTCCCCAAAATAGTATATGTCGAGATTGAGGTACTTCGAATCGGGTTGTTTTATCAACCCCCGGTACTTGCCCTGATGGTATATCCTAAACTTTGAATCCTTATCATCCACCTCTTGCAGGACTGAAATAGGTGAATAGCTCATGTTTCCTCCCTCGTAAATCTCATATCGAGCCTCTGACCGCGAATACTTGATCTTATAACGAACTGACTTGTCTTCGGCAAGGATGCGGTATTTGTAGGTGTGTTCCTTGATTGTCGGATGGAATTTGATCAGCAGTTTGTACGGCATCTTGGGGATAGGAGGAATTCTAGAGATTTGTACTCGAGCAATAATTTATGCAGCTACTCGTCACGCTTGCAGGTGGTATGCAGGGTCTCAATGCGCAGCAGCGAGGCCAGTATTCTCATTGAAGGCATCTGTAAAGCCAAATATATCAAAATATAACTGTGCGAAATGTAGATAGCTATGTGGGCACGGATTAATCGTGATAATAACGAGCCTGTCGTGATGCGTCGGGGGATTAGACTACACAGACTACACGCGTACAAGTTTCAGGAAAAAAAAGCGGTCAAACAAAAAACTGAGGCAATATGTAGACTTGAAGGGTCCATTCAATGACTCCGGAAGTGAGCCGGACGAAAGTCTGTGGCCCGACCCGTACATATACGTTGGACTACACAGAAGTAGACAAAATCTTGTATAAGTGCAGATGGCTCCAACCACTGGCCCTGAGTGCAACTATACGCAAAAATTGTAATAGTATATGAGAAATATGCTCTTTGACACCCATGACAATTAACTTCAGCGCACCAGCTGCACTTTTAGCTATTACTGGGTTACAAGTTCGTATACTAAGTGCTAGATTAGCTTAGATGGTGAGCATACTCATGCAATAAGCTGTGCGCTTTTTGTTTGCGATATTTTTATCTACGGTCGCTAATCAATGGCTATGTAAGGTCAGTGACAGGCGCATCTGAGCCGCTTGCTACGCGATTCGCTCGCTACTTCTGCAAACCCTTGATGACGGCCGGAATATCTTGAACGGCCTTGTCAACATAACCGTACTTGGTGACACTGACACCCATGTGACCAACACGGAAATACTTGGTCTGAATGGGGGGTAGGATACCGCCAGCAATGATCATGTTCTTGTCGAGGACGGCCTTGGTCAAATCGGGTAAAGCGACGCCATCGGGCAAGTACGCCGCAGTAAGGCCGTGGGCCGCAACATCGCGGTTCTTGGCGATGAGCTTGACACCCACGGCGGCCAAAGCGTCCTTGAACTTGTTAGAGCCCTCCTCGTGTTGCTTGAAGCGCTCGTAAAGAGCCTTCTCGGAGGAAGCAATCTGGCTAACACTCTTATGCAGAGCGTAGACGTTCTGAACCGCGGGTGTACTGAAATAAGCGGGCTTGCCAGACTCGTAGGCCTGCATGATGGGCAACCAGCGGCGCAAATCAGAGAAGAAACCAACGGGTTTGGTTTGCTCAAGTACTTTGAGGGCGCGCTCACTTGCAACAGAGATGCTGAGACCAGCGGGGGCACCGATACCCTTTTGAGGACCAGTGAGAACATAGTCAATTCCCCAGTCGTCGAAGCGGAACTCCTCGACACCAATGGAGCACACACCGTCAACAAAGATCAAGGTCTCTGGGCTGACCTTCTGCACCAATTGAGTAAATTTCTTGAGGTCCTGAAGAACAGCAGTCGAAGTGTCGACGTGTGTGATGGTAATAGCCTTGAATTTGGTCTCCTTGAGAGCTTTCTCGACCTCAGCAGGGTCGCTGGCATCTCCAACCTCGGCCTTTTGCACAGTAACGTTGGCACCGTACACCTCAAAAGCCTTGGCCCATGCATCGCTGAAGAAACCGGTGCTCAGAACAAGGACATTTTCGCCCTTTTGGACAAAGTTGGAGGCACTAAGGTCCCATCCGAGGGCTCCACCTCCAGCAATAATAAAAGGCTGGGCCTTGGGGTTCGAGGCAAAGAACAGCTGGCGAAGGCCCTTGAGGGTAGCGCTGAAAGTGTCAACAAAGGGCTGAGCAGTATGAGCGATGGAAGGGTGCGACATGGCTTCGAGGACCTCATCGTCAAACTCGATGGGTCCAGGAATCATTGTCAAAGGGTGCTTGGGTTGCTTGCTAGTAGTAGACATTTTCAGTTTAGCGGTGGCAATTCCAGGCCGCTGGAACCTGGCCTTAAGTGTAGGGGCACGTGATGTCAGGGTCCAGAGTGGTGAGTGAATTGGGGGCATAAGGCGGAGGAAAAGTGGGGGTTAAATTAGAGATAAGTGAGGTTTGAGGTCGTGTAGAGCAGTTTGAGTTTATTAGCTGGTCAGAAGGGCCCCAAAGTTCTATCTTTTTTTCTATCTACACCTGTTAGGTTGCGGGTTGCGCACCACTATGTATTTGACTCATTAGAAATCCCGAGTCATCAAGGGCGGTCCCAGTAGTGCTCCCAATCCTGGGCCGGGTCAGCTTCAAATCTGGGGCCCCGGATTTTGATGTAGGGGATTACGCGGGGACACATTAGGCACCAGCTCACTCCCTTTATCTCCGCTGAGCATTTGAGGTGAAAATTGTGAGCCAATGTCCTAAAAGCCCATGGGAACTTCATGCCCCGGGCGGGTGCGTCTGGAAGCTCAACTAGTGACCTGATACATGATACATAGAAGAAGTAATACAATCATAGCTCAAAAATTGTCAGCGCTAGTAATGGAGATCAAGTGTCACACTAGTAGGTCACTGATGGCCTCTCGATGGCGACTACTTTGGTTCCACTGTGCTACGCTACGCCAACTTCCAGTCTGTTTAACTCAATCGAAAACATACCCCAAATTTGCCCCAATTGACCGGATTTAGATGCAATCACTCGGAAAGTGCCGGTCCCCTTACCCTCAGCCTCTTGGCCCCTTCCCCTTGAGACTGGGTGTCGGGACCTGTCGGTTATCGAGATAGGTGCAATTACGTAACTTAATTACCATTCAATCTAATTACAGGTAGCCGCCTGCACTAGCACACGATCTTGCATAAAAGTACAAAAATGACACCCATTGATACTGAAATTACACATTTCACGCCCCAATCACCTACAACAACCAACACTAATTTACTCAACGCCCTTACGCTCAACTCAGACGCCCCCAAATCGCATTTTTCCGACTCGCTGCAGCAATTGCTAAATGGCCACAGTGTAGAAACGCTGTTTCAGCTTGACTTGATTCTTTTGCCCCACGATTTGAAAGAGCTCGAGACTTATTTGGCCCCTAAAAACGCTAAAAGCTCGGCTGACCACCTTGCATCACAGCCTCTATTTAAACAGTACGTTGACGCTGTTGCGGGAAGTGCTGAGCGGATTCCTGAGCACTCAAATGATGCACAATATGCTACTGCTTTGCTTACACGTCTTAGATCCTACTTGCTGCCTGCTGTCAAGGCACTGCGGAAATCAGGTACTGAGAGATTGCCCAGGAGAGCGATTCCTCGGGGTGCTCTTCTCTGGGATTTGAGAAAATCCCCTAAATACTTTGAAGAATACTTTGAAATGACACCATCGGTCTTTGATAATCTCGTCAAAGTGCTCAGCGAGGATGAGGATCTGGAACCAGAGAACTTGGCAGTTTTCCTCCTTTTTCTGAGCAACAAACCACATGATGTTGTATCATGGCTGACAGGAATCAAACTGGACGATACAGCTGAGATATTTTCTCAAACATGCTCCAAGGCCGCAGCCCTTAGTCCTCAGTTTGTTCACCCGAACGAGCAGGGGGTACCACAACGCCGTTTGAGTCGATACACTACACTATATGCTTGCTTTAAAGGCTGTGTCGGAGCTTCGGGAACCACCCTCATAAAACACAAACGGAAAGATGGGACTGTCGGTTCAGTGCGGTTTAATATCGCTACTACGCTAGATGGCGGGATTCAGCATATCCACCCAGAGCCCAGCGTAAAGGACTCTGGTAACGCAGTCCCGCTCTCTCCTGTTACTGCGGATCCTATGATACTTCAACGCGATGTTAATTCTCGCAAGTTCACCATATACGAAGGTGAGTTTATCCTCGTGGACCGCGGGTACCCTTTGACAACAAAAATTATTCCACCCTTCGAGGAACCAGAGCCGGAAAGTATTGACGAGAATTCAGATTTTCTTCCTGATCACTTCGCCAAGTTTACTCCCCATCAAAAGTTTAATTACGTTCACAAGCGTCTTTTGGCGATTGTTGATACGAGCTGCGACATTCTGGGCTCTAAATTCCCATTGTTGCGGGACATAAACCCGTTCGACGAGTCTATCCAAGAGGAGATCATTTTTGCGACCGCGGTGATTTATAACTTCTTACTTTTCTCTGAGTTATCGACCGTCTATCGTAGCAAAAACAGAGCAGCAGCGCAAGATGCATTTAATCCTTGGTCACGTAGCAGTACTCCTGGTCCTGAGAACCGCCAGGCAATCACCGATGCAATTGAGCAATTGAGCGTGGAATTTGATGGCGAACCAATTCTTGGGGAGGACGCCATTGTTGACGCCGAGTAAGGTATTCACAGAGAGGCAAAGGTACACCACGTTATCATATTAATAGTTTTACCTCGTGATATAGTTTTACACACCATTTTTCCACTAATTGTATCTGTTCCTGCTCATCGGCCACCCGCACGGTGTGGTTTTTGCACGTAGAAACAAGCACTGCCATCAAACACTGCTGTAATGGTACATTCACATACAACGTGAAGCTTCCGCCGAATCAGAGCTTTTTTTCTATTCACCAAATTGGTCGTGTACCAGCATCGTAGCCTCGTGACACGCTTGGAAATGGGTCTGGACGGTGCGAGGGTGGTAGCGAGTAAATTTATCTCGAGAGGGGATACAACCTGGAATCGGCCTCAATATTTAAGGAGAACTTCGAAGGAAAATGGCGCTATGCCGATTGTTGATACAATTATTCGTGAATTCTGACTGAGTGCCAGGTTACAGTAAAAGCTGAAAAACTGGCAACATGTCACGGTGCCACAGAAGTGTTATGTGCCTTGAAAATGGCACATGACCGATAGGCTCTAATGAAAACAGCGGGGATATGACTTATCAGCTAGGCTGCTTTGCAGGATCAAAGTGAACAGGTCGATGAAGTCGAGGAGAAAAAAACAGTATTTGAGATTAGTTAAGTATAAAATGTAAGGAAGTGACACTTTCACACCCTCAAAACCTGTCAAGACATTATTATTAGAGCCCATTGTGCATTTAATGATAGTATGTTTGTATATGCCCAGTTACTGGCAAAGGACTTTTTTACGAAAAGACAGAATACTTAACCCAACATTTATGATGCAGCAAATCGACTTTACTACGTGGTGCCCAGTGACCGTGAGGCTTGGATTATCTTCAAGTCAGGCTACAGCAGTAGCCATAGCCTCTCTGTGATCGATCAGTTCCTAGACGTAGCCCTCTTCGGGAATTGAAAATTTCAGTAATGTTGATGTCGCTGATTGTGATTCTATGAGCGCCATGAATGGCAATACATTGAGTCAAATATCTGAGCAGCCATCATTTCACAGCTATCTGGCTCGTTTCACCAAATGATCAGAAGTTTCTCAAACAACTTTATTAGACTCTTATGAGGTAGTCTAATCACTATAAAGTTACTCAAATTTCCCTCATATAATCGATAAACACACTCGCATTATCGCTATCGGCGGCCTGGTGTCTCCCTCTTCTACTTTTGGCGCCTCAAAAACGCCCCCGTTGTGCATAATACTGTACCCCACATTATTTTCTTTCATTGCGGTCCATAATAGGTAGTTAGCGAGCATAAGGGGAGCCATACACCGAACAGTTCGGTTAAATAAAAGTTGTAGATTGACAAGTAGTATGGTGAGAACCTTCTCTAGTCTCAGATCAACAGTAGCATCGCTGACTATATTTTTCACGCGGCATACAATGCATAATTATAAGATTCCAGCATGGACCAATTCAATGGAGGCCAAAACAAGCTGGTATACTCTAATCACTTAATAACTCGATTTTACCGAAAAATTTCACTCTCAAGGTCACTCAAGTACCTATTTATGCACGCCTATGCAAGCCAGTTTATGACTCAGCAGTATCTCACTCAATATTGAGTCACCCACATCACTTCTTGACAAAATTCCCCCTAAAAAGTTGAAAATGTCGCACTACGCCCTCCCCGAATCTCACAAGGAGCTCATGCATGAGTCTCTTCCCCAGTATGACCCTGAAGTCGAGTCCATTATCAAGGACGAGATCCAGCGTCAGCGGGAGTCGATTGTGTTGATCGCCAGTGAGAACTTCACTTCCAAGGCCGTTATCGATGCTGTTGGTACCCCCATGTGCAACAAGTACTCTGAGGGTTACCCAGGTGCTCGTTACTATGGTGGTAACCAGCACATTGACCGCATCGAGCTCCTGTGTCAGAAGCGTGCTCTCGAGGCTTTCCACATTGATAGTGACAAGTGGGGTGTCAATGTTCAGACCTTGAGTGGTTCCCCTGCCAACCTTCAGGTTTACCAGGCCATTATGCCTCCTCATGGCCGTCTTATGGGTCTCGACCTGCCTCATGGTGGACACTTGAGCCACGGTTACCAGACCGATGCTCGCAAGATCTCCGCTGTCTCCACTTACTTTGAGTCTATGCCTTACCGTGTTGACCCCGACACTGGAATCATCGACTACGATATGCTCGAGAAGACCGCTGTTCTTTTCCGTCCCCGTGTCCTTGTTGCCGGTACTTCTGCCTACTGCCGTCTCATTGACTACAAGAAGTTCCGCGAAATTGCCGACAAGGTGGGCGCCTATCTTATGGTTGACATGGCCCACATTTCTGGTCTCGTTGCCGCTGGCGTTATCCCCTCTCCCTTCGAGTGGGCTGATATTGTCACTACCACCACCCACAAGTCCCTTCGTGGACCTCGTGGTGCTATGATCTTCTTCCGCAAGGGTGTTCGCTCCGTTGGTAAGAACGGAAAAGAGATTCTTTACGATCTCGAGGACAAGATCAACTTCTCCGTCTTCCCTGGCCACCAGGGTGGTCCTCACAACCAGACCATTACTGCTCTCACCGTTGCTCTTAAGCAGGTCAACACCCCCGAGTTCAAGACTTACCAGGAGCAGGTTATCAAAAATGCCAAGGCTCTCGAGAACGAGTTCAAGAAGTTGGGCTTCAAGCTTGTTTCTGATGGTACTGACTCTCACATGGTCCTTGTCTCTCTCAAGAGCGATAAGGGTGTCGACGGTGCTCGTATCGAGCACGTTTGTGAGTTGATCAACATTGCTGTCAACAAGAACTCTGTCCCCGGTGACAAGAGTGCCCTTGTTCCCGGTGGTATTCGTATCGGCGCCCCCGCCATGACTTCCCGTGGTCTTGGTGAGGAGGACTTTGCTAAGATCGCCCAGTATATCGCCAAGACTGTCGAGTACGCTCTTGCTTTGCAAAAGTCTCTTCCCACCGAGGCTAACAAGCTTAAGGACTTTAAGGCCGCCGCCACCAAGGACGAGGACGGACAGTTGGCCGCCTTGAAGAAGGAAATCGCCTCTTGGGCCTCCAGCTTCCCATTGCCTTACTAGGCATATTTGATTTAGCTAAAGCTAGTTCCATAGTTACATAGTGACACACGCAATTTAGTGAGCGAGTGCCCTGTTTTATTATTTCATTACTGACCTCAAACTCAATTTCCAGGTAATTCTTATATGCGTGATCATTGGAGAATAAGGCTTTGGTGTTTGTATATCATTCACGCCTCTATTGTGATTTCAAGTCTCGATCTTGTGCACTGGGATAGATGGTTGAGATCACTCAAATCGTATTACTGAAGACAAGCTTGACAATAAGCGCCATAAAGAGATCAGGTTACTACAAACATGATAAATACAGACCTATTACCAAGTGTAATATCGATACATCTCCATATAGGACTTCAATTCAACGAAACGCCAGCTAGACGCTTGAAGATGCGGTTCACCAGCGCAGAGTTTCATATCAATGGAGTATGGAGCTTCACAAAAGCGTTTTGGTTTTTTTATGTGCTCTGCCTCCTCGCTCGCTAGATGATGCATGGTTATATCAGCCTGCATCAACGCGCATATGATCTGCATGCCAAAAGTAAATGCAGAGTACCTCGTCGTTACATGTCATGGAGACGCCGGAAGTACTTGTACCAGTAAAATGAAGCAGTAAGGATTACTGGCCTACATTGAGATCGGGGCTCTCTTCCTCCTCCTTTCTGGTAGTTCTGTCTATCCAATGTCGACTTCAAGCAGTATCTTAATTTATGAAAAGAAGGAGGTTTTGATGAAGTCACAACCAGGAGAAATCATTAAATTCCTACGAAAAAGTATTTCGCTAGCTTGTTTTGCGCGGTAGTGGCTGTCTTCAGAACTGCTTTGCCTATTATACGAAGGTATAGGCAGCGTCACGGGGATCTGGCATCCCTCTATGTTGGTGAAAGTATAGCTTGAAGTCGTAAGTTATATCACAGGATGTTTGCACTTCATAAGGATAACGGTTACTGCCCCAGTTCTGCGGTGGAATAATTTGATTCTCCCCCCGATGTGAAATAGGATACATCACAATAGCAGTACATTCAAAAGGTGGGTTTTTAAAGAGAATATACATTTCACAGTCTGGAATTTTCTATACCCTGGCCATTTCCAAGGAAGCCAAGCATACCGACGTGGTGATCCAGCTACTCAGGAAGTCAGGGCAGCTATCAAGGTCCAGCCTTGGGGTTTCGATCTTATGATAGACAGACTCTATTCACTCCAACGCGACGAGTAAGCGAAACGCTGAATTAGTGCGATTGTATGTTCAGTATATACCGATGCCAAATAGCTCATGCTGTTGCATACCACACGCAAGCAACCCAAGGTATAGTTCTAGTCTGTAAAACTACGGCATTATCTCAAAGCAGCCTGCTGGCTTCCTATCTGTCTTCTAGTCGGTTTAGTACTAACGCACGCCGAGCGCTTCAGTCGTCGCTCGCCCGTTAGGTCGCATGGGGCTCCTCGATCACGCTTAGTCACACATGCTCATCCTGGCTCTCTCGGATGCTCATATTCCAGACAGAGCGACTTCTCTGCACGCTAAGTTCCGTAAATTACTAGTTCCGGGAAAAATCAACCAGGTGATTACACTTGGAAATGTGTCTGATTGCCACACGCTTCAATTACTTCAAAACATCAGCTCAGAGGTTCATGCTGTCAAAGGCGAGTTTGATTCAAGCAATCTGCCGCTCACAAAAGTAATTTCTATCGGCCAGCTTCGAGTTGGCATTGTTTCTGGGTTCAGTGTAGTTCCCAATGACGATCCTGATGCCTTGCTGATAATGGCAAGGCAGCTCGACGTTGATGTGTTGTTATGGGGTGGATCGCACATTTTAGAGAACTACATTCAGGAGAACAAGTTTTTCGTAAACCCCGGAAGCTGCACTGGAGCTGCAGCTGCTATTGAGGACGAAGAACCAACCATTCCGAGCTTTGTGTTACTGGATGTTCAGGGCCAGACTGTCGTGCTTTACACTTACACGATTATAGGGGATGAGGTAAAAGTTGAGAAGACACGGTTTGTGAAGGAGACTGCGTAGTAGTAGCGGTGAGTTCAGCGAACCGTGGCCGTGTAGCAGCAGTTGTGGCAACGACTGTGACAGCGATCGGTGAGCACAACGAACCGTAAATTGCGTGTAAGCGGTCGAATTGATTATGAACTTTTTGAATACCTTGGGCAGGCTTAAATATCTCATTCACTGTGCTTCATTAGCCGCTTCTTTAACACGCGAGTCGCTTCGCGGTAGCGGTTACTTGTCGGTGCCGTTCTCCACTCTTGATATTCTAAGACCGCGCTTTCGTTGAGGCATTGAAGCAGAAACATGATTCCACAGAAATCCCTAGTAGTATATATCTAAAATCTGGGCTGTTCACTGAAATTTTGCGCGCACCCACGCTGTAAAGGAGGGTGATCGCAGAAACTGCGAAAAACTACCCAAAATTAAAGAAGGGGGCTCAATTGCTAAACAATGGTCACCTCTCAGAAAAAGTAAAAATTCCTTAGTACAGTTCACTTCTACAACATCGTCAAACACTCCTGAACTAGTTCTGGTGTTCACCTGTTCGCAGCATAGAGATGCTTGAAGTGAAATCTGCGACATTGACCTGCAAACTTCACGTGTGAGAACACTATATATTTTAGCTATGATGTATTTTATACACTCTTCGTCGTAGAACGGCGGGTGCTCATGTATAGCTCGACTGATGCTAAATCTGTGGCCATCGGCTCTATGCGCTTAGAGGCGAACGCAGAGGTGCTGCGTCGATATGCCAACTTGTCTCGGTCAGTGCATCAAACCAAAATGTGTTGGATCATTCAATTACTTTCATTTGGATTTCTTGACTCGACTATAGTTTCTTGCATTGTGCGCCACATTATGTCCAGCGACAGGAACTAAAGTAGCGCATTGAAGGATCGGACCAAGATCAAGCGGTACGAGCACAAACTGGAATACACAAAATACTCACCGGTACCTCTTAACCAAACTTTAAATGTGTCAATGTCCCCCAAAGAGTCTACTCTCAGTGATGAGAACTGTGGCGAGGTATGCCAGTTCCATGCATACGTATGCGCCACTTGAGGTTGTCGAGCACGCTTCTTTTTGGGGTACAGCTCAACACATGTATTAACACCTGTTCACGAACATTGTGCCACGAAACATGAGACTCTCACTACCTTGTGTAAATATAGTCTGTATGCACCTGACCTCTAGGGCTCGCCAGTCACGTGACCTTCGCTATAACAATGAAATTTTCAAACTTGCAACCACCATCACTTAACTTGTAAGTATCGTGATGACAAGAGTGCATTTGGCTCGAGACATTCTGTCGGTGTGGAAAAACCCAAGCTACCTTATTTATTTTGTCTGATATACTAACTAATAGACTCTGCCATCTCCAGTAACTGGGCGATATAGTGTTGTTGTTGCGGCTTCTCGCCGTGCTTATAGATAATGTAGTGATCCAGTGCCTGCACTGTTTTTAATTTCAGAGTTTCTTGTTGCTCCTGCAGCTCCAAAAGTACGTGGTCCTTGGTGTCGACCTTGAGGCCATCAAGAGGACGGCCGCGGAAAGTTGTCGTGTACGAGTCGTTCTCGGCGAAAACGTTCAATTTGTTTTCCGTGGATCCCTGAAATTTAATATCAAACGGCATTTCATGGCATTTACGGTCTGAATCGACACTAGGAACAGTGAATCTGTATTGTTCCATATGAGCGACGTAGGAGCGATCTCGAAGAGCTTGAGCGTACGTTAGATCTACGACGTGATTTCGGCCTTACTCAGTTAACACTATGGGGTCTGCAAGCACCCGCTTACAGAGCCTTAGAATGGCCTAGGGTGCTGCCTACGTAGCGCGGATTATGGTTAAATGTTGCCAGCCTCGCACAGCCAGGAAGAGTTAATGGAGTCATTGCCTAGTATTTGCCTCAATTCTTTACGTATACAGGTAAATTAAGCTTTCTGATCATTTAGGGTACCGGAACGGTCAGATTCATCACAACTATGGTTCACGCGTAGTAGCGCCATCGTGTAAATAGGCAGCTAGAAACACCAAGGGATAAAAATTCTTTAGCTTTCATAACTGTTGGAGAGTAGTTATTATCAGAACCTGATACAGAACCTGTTTCCTTAGATTTCTCGAACTGGCTACCAGTCTTAGACTTGGCAGCTTTAAGCGGGGCGACTCCCTTCTTGTTTACTATCTTTGGAGCCATTATAGAAAATTGTTATATCTAACTAAAACTGGGCCAGCTGGTTATATACCAGCTGGGCTTGGGTGTGCCCAGTGGGCAACCTACAGCTAACCTGAAGATCAGTGCAGATCATGGAGGATTGCTCCAGGGACGTTTATACAAACATATTATATCCAACACATAACCATTAATTCTAAAAATAATAGTAGTAGGTATGTGGAATGTGGGTGAGGAGAACAATATAACAAGGATTTGTTTCGGGCACCACGATTCCTGGGTACTAGGGTTTTTGTCGCACTTAATGGCTGATGTTTGTATGCAAATAGATCTGTTCCTTCTTTCACAATCTTTGACACATCACATTAGGTAGGGTGCAAGCATGCGCCCCTGTCAAGGGCGTAGCTTTGATCCAGGCTGCACAGGTTGGCGAGATGGTTGCACTATCGGTTATTACACAAACGCGACTAACGGGGTTTAGCAAGTGTATACACGAAAGGATATCTGAAGCATAATAATTCACGATTGAACTGAGACATGCAATATATGTACAATTGAAAATGACTCGCAAGCTGTAACTAGCAAGTACTAAACTCTTACTGGCTCCAGCCACATTGAGTCGCCCATTTAACCACAGCAGGGTTTTAGTATTGGCTAGTACTCGGGTAAACCTCTGCAAAAAAGCCAAAACTTATTCACGACGTCCTTTGTTTGAGAGCTTCCTCTGAGCAGTTGCAGCTGCGATACAAATGTCGAGCGGGTATTTTCGTCCTGTTTTCTCAAGTTGCGCGACTTGGGATCATCAATGAAAGATTTTTTAAGCAGTTGGCCACTTAGACGCATATGCTTGGAAATGAGTTTACGCAAGATATCGCTGAAATACTGCACCTCACTGCGCTCGGCCTCGCCGCTAATTTGAAGCGCCAGCTTGTCCATAAGCTCACCCCCTATGGTGTTGACTGTGTCTTTACATTGTGGTTCGGAAACTAGGGTTGTCCAAAACTTGGAGCTCTGGATAAGAATGAAGCGGTCATTACTGACCAACCCAGTCATGGCCAACTGGAGGTAGCCTTCGAAGTTGGGAAGCTGAACAAAGACATCGGGCGCTTTGCTGAGGGCGGTTGCAAGAAGCTCAATACTTTGAGACATTGCTTCCGCGCTAACTAGCTCAAGACATTTGAGAATCAGTTCAGGGGACAACTCTTTAGAAGCAGCTTTGACGGAAATAAGGAACCCTGCAAGATTCAGAATGATAGGAATGTCATCTCGACGCGCCTGTTGTCTTTTCGCATGCATAAACTCGATAGTCGCTCCTGAATCAAATGTGAAAGGGGTGGGTACATGCTCGGAAAGGCCAGCCTTGAAGATTTGGCATAGCTCTTCAAAGACGTCACTGGGCATTCCGAACAGTTCATTTATAACCATTAGCAGATTTTCGCGTATACCTTTGGGATCTTTGCCCCAGAACTCAGCAGCTTTTGCTTGCTCTTGCGGAGTGAAATTCTCGCCAGGCTTTTTGACAGCTTTAGCGATGCTAGCGAGGTTTTTGACGAGATCAATGGGCTGTAGCTCGCTATTCTCAACCATCATCATGAGCCTCCATAACGGCTCTGCTTGTTCTTCAAGAGGTAATGCTTGAATCACATAGGTTATGGCCGACACCGTCCGTTGATGGGCGACGTTATCTAGTTTGAAGCGAAGTGGCTCATAAGCCTGAAGAAAATTATAGCACTCGGATGTCAGAGCTTCACGGCATGAAGAACACAGCTTTTGGATACTACGTGATGCAGTGAGCTGTAAGCTTGCAATGGTCAAACTCTCAAACAGGTATGTGAGTGCAGTTGCCAAATTAGCCCGGCCCTCTGGGCGTTCGAAAAAAGTGTCATATGAGCCAATGACACTTACAGCGGTATGGCGCACCCGCAGGGTGGGACAAGTACTGAGATCAGTCCATAGCCGTGAAGAAAATACCGCTTCGATGGCCTTGTACTCATCGCCCCGATCATCGATAATATCTGCCAGGCCATTGAGGCAACAAAGAGAAGCTTCGATCTCGGCCCATTTATAGTTATGAGGATCTCCTGAAGAGATGTTTGTTAAGATTGTGCTGGCAAAGGTGTCAAATAGAGATCTTCCTAGAAGCGGGTACACGAGTTCTAAGAGATCACAGAAATCACGGCGAAAAGTACGCACCTTTTCCCATTCTGATGCAGTGGGTTTACCATTCACTTGAATTCGGCGCCAGTATGTTTGCACTACGTCCATGAAAATGCTGTTGTAGTCCGAGGACATGCCATTTGATACCACATCGTCGGCGAACTGGTTCCAGAATTCTAAAACCTCCGTGAGTAGCTCGTCGTCTTCCACGCTTGGACTGTTCGTGAGACGCAATATATAAGGGAGAAGTGAACTCGCATTCACATCTTTTGTGATGATATCGTTACTGCAGATGGCCAGTGCCAATCTACCAACGGGGATGCTCCGATCCCAATCGAACGGCTCGGTACAATTGACAACTGATCCAATGATAGTATTGCGTTGATGCTTAGGCCATGAACGCGCGTTGTCACCATAAAGATCTGCCAAGACATTGCAAGTTTTCTCAAAAACCTGCTCATCAGGGGCCCGTAGCATGGAGACTACCCGAGGTAAGAGAGGCTCAAAAGTGCTAGCGAACACAAGGCACCACTGATAAAAAAGCGCCAGCGCCTTTTCAGGATCCACATTAAGGCCTGCGTCCACCAACTCCCCAATAGAACCTGTCATTGTCTCCAAATAGCTCCGTAATTGATGAGCGCCGGTGTAGCCCTGGACATAGACGTGCATCAATTCCTCGAAGAATGTGAGCTCCAATGGAAGATGAGAGCCCAAAATATGATGGATATCGACCATAAAAGAGTCCCAATCTGAGTAGGTCCGCACAAATAGTGTGTGAATTGTGCTAAACAGTTTGAGAACAACGAATTGTTGATAGTTTTTTGCAAGGGCTTGCTGGAGCTTAGATAACAGCTGGTGCCTGATGTTATTTGGCAGCTCGAATTTGTCGTCGTTAATTTTAATACTATAAGTCAAAGCGCCCATGAACTGAGCCTGAGGGTCATTCTGATCCAGGAGGAAGTCGGCGAGCTCCCAGCCCTGAGGGGACTTTTGAGCAACCAGAAGCTGGTGCTGAGCCTCCTGAATAGTCTCTGGCGAGGAGCTGGGATCATATAGTTGTTGAATGAGCGTAGCTACTTGATCCATTGCGACGAGGGACCTAGATTAGTAGCTGCCTACAAGCAATTAGGAGTCGCCTAGGTTGAGTCGCTGTTATAATAGGGTAAGGCTTGTGTAAGCCTATTTTCTCAAGAGTTTTGCTAGTGAGGTCTTACTAGTGTTACTAGGAAGGGGTTCTTGTCTTAGTAGCGTTCACGCCTGATGTAAGCCGATCTGGAATTGGCACTGATAACAAGTTCGCAATGACAGGAAAGCCCTTGATTGCTTGCGGAAGTATTTCACCGGCATTTTAAGGACAAGGGTCACAAATCAAGCTTTTACACGAACACACAACGTTTCTTCTGACCGCTGAGCCATATACATACACCTCCTTTATGAGGTTAAGTGAGCGACCCAGTACTCAGAAGGTACGTTGATGGTTTGCATAGCGCCATTAAGACAACCAGTAAGGACGACAGTACGCGAGGGTGCGAGAAGATCTAATACATGCTTGTCGATGAGGCACTATAAGACAGCAAACGCTTGCAAGTCGAATAATGAGTGCTTTCAAAAGGCATGAAAATGATCAAGTGAGGGCAAGCAAGAACCAGTTCATAGCAGTGAAGCTATTCATCGCTCGATGTATTCATTCTGGTCAACAATTATTCTACAAATCATTGGTATAAGTTCAGTATTAGGTTAGTGGAGACATCTCAAGGGAATCCTAGAGGCATCTGGATAAATAGTGGGGCAATTAAAGTCCTCTGCATTGCTTCAAGGTGTGTACAAGCTGAGCCACCGAGATTCGCACATTGACTCACCACAATAGCCGTTCAAGCGCTCGCCTCGGCGCGCTTCGCCCTCTTAGCCGGCGGCGTGTCAAGCTTCCGCTTCTCCTTGTGATCAAGAATCTTCTTAATGTACTCCGAGACAAAGCCCTTGATCTTCTTCTTTTTTGCCTCAGTCAGTTCTATCTGCGTGCTGCCTTTGCGCACCTCTTTCTCAGCAAGCAGTCGCACAATTTCCTTGGCGTGCTTCTTGCACTTATCATGGTCAAGTCGATCCTCATACTTGAAGACAACCTTTGGGACATACGCAGCGAGAATGTGGGTGAACTGGCGCTCCAGTTTCTGTTCCTTGGTGAGAGATGGACGCTTTGGCTCCGGCTCAGGAGTCGCAGCTTCACTCTGATTCGGTTCAAGACGCGCGGCTTCGATGATGCGCTGAACATCAGCTGCCTCACGGTCTTTTTCTTGGCGTTGACGTTCAGTTTCACGTGCCCGTTCCTGGCGCCTTTGCTCTTCACGTTCGCGTTCCCGCTCACGTTGACGACGCTGCTCTCGCTCCGTGTCACGGGAGTCGACTGGCTTCTCCCATTGCGTGACACCGAGATCACGGTTGAAGTAGTAGATAACATCGTCTTTATAGGCGTAATCCCAGCCACGAGGAAGTCGAACCGAGGGCACTGTCTTTGTGCCTGAGGCAGCAGAGGCGCCATTAGACGCAGATTTGGGGGATGACGGGGTGGCAGAGTCAGTACCCCTTGGAGTCGTACTAGCGCTACCAGGGGTACTGCCATTTGCGTTACCATTCGTCCCATCTGCTCCAGCTGACTTCTCTGCTCGCTTCCTTGGGATTCGGTACGCCATTTCCAACTCACTCCACTCGCTCAACAGAGCTTTGGAAAGATCTACCACCTTGGAGTCATCCGAGTCGGCAAGATCCCTCACGACCTGCTCAATCTTGGAAGAAGAAATCTTGTTTTTGGTGACTCGCGGCCATTTACCAAGTATCGTGAGCATCTCAGCGACCATAGCGGGATACTCTTTGTACTGAACCAAAAGGGTTCCAAAAAGTTCGTAGCCATGTAGTTTGAGCAGCTGAGCCTGTACATTACTGGCATCTGTAATGTAAATGCGCTCCAGTATCTTGGAAACGAGACATTGTTCTTGTGGTTGCATGAGAAATGTAACAATAGGATTTACCTGGTCGGGGTCAGAAATCGGCGTGTTTGGCACCAATTCAACAATGTCTGAGTCTAGCTCTTTCTTTTTCTTGAGCTCTTTGTCGGTCTTAATCTCCTCTCTAAGAGTCTCAGCCACAGAGTTGTCGAGCCCCAGAATCGGCCAGACAGCACGAGGAATGAGGTCGATGGCACCTGTCTTACCATTAAGGACGCCTCGACAGTTAGGCTCACCGCATAGACATTGTTGGACCTCATCTCCGAACCGGTCAGCATTATAATCAAACGTCAACTCCTGACCAGGCTCGATGGGTTTGATGGCAAATATGCCCATTCTCAATTTGGGGCCCACGACCCACTTGCTCACGGCGCAATTGGGGTTGCAGCTGTGATTGAGAAATCGCGATATACTGCCTTTTTTTGTGGCGTCGATGAATTCGTCCTTCTGAAGCATCATAAAGTAAAAGTGTTCGACGCCTTCTTTATCGTATGCTACGCGTCGCTTCTCAAAACGGGCCTTGTCAATTACTTCGCCAATGTATTCATACACAAAGGCACCTTCTTTGATGGGGGATTTCGCCCGTACACCCCAACCTTTTGCTCCGGCGTCAAAAACCTCTATATCTGCGTAGTCCTTGTCCTGAAACCTGCGGTTAGTACATCTCATTTGACACGCAGTATCGCCATAACATTCTATTGACGTGGAGCGGTTCACACAGCCGCTTTCTTCGTCACAGAGAGGTCCTTTGGGGATAATTCGGGCGCAGTCGCAGCCCATGAGCTCCATTTGCTTGGAGGCACCGAGATTCTTATTGAAATAAATACATTCTGGGATCTGAGTGAACGATCTTAGTGCCTCAGCCATGGGTTATAGATAAACAAAGGCGGAGGTATAAATGGAGAGTTCGAGACAGGATGACTAAGAGGTTGACTGCAGACTCTAACCAGAAATACCGACTGGCTGCATACAGGGGGTTCTGGAGGGAGTATAGGCAGTGTTAAGCGCTCGTATACGATTATTGCACGGTGAGATAGTATTATGTAGCGTTATATAGGTGTGTTAGCCAAATTGGAATATGTGTGAAGAACACAAATCTTGCCTGCCCTGAACCAACACGCATCTCACTGTCATCAAGCACGCTCGTAGTTCACTCAAATAAACATATCTAGCTACACTGCTCTAATTATAAAGATCATCATCGCCGTCATTACCGACCGCAGCAGGGGCACTACCGCCAGCACCAGCACCAGCGGCGGCGCTTTGGCCGAAGCTGAAACTGCCAACACCGCGCGACTGTTGCAACTGCTGGGCGTACGACTCGTAACGGCGCAGCTCAGAGTCAGAGACAGAGCGCTTCGCGGATTTCATGGCCTCCTCGAAATGCTCCTTTGTGATATAAGGTACGGCGTCCTCGACCATCTCGACATCCTCGGCAGATCCAGCCTCAGCGGCGGCCTTCTCGGCCTGGATCTGAGCCTCGATAGAATCCTTGATGGCGAACTTGGCGGCGCGCTGGACAATGAAACTCAAATCGGCACCAGAGAAACCATGAGTGCTCTTGGCAATCTGGTTGAGGTCGAGCTCCGGCTCCAAGGGTGTCTTGCGGAGCTGAGCCTTGAGAATGGAGAGACGAGCGCCCTCATCAGGCAACGGAACATATATGAGCTGATCAAGACGACCGGGGCGCAAGATAGCGGGGTCGATTTGATCAGGACGATTGGTTGCACCAATGACAAAAACGTTCTTCTTGGCATTCATACCATCCATCTCAGTAAGAAGCTGGTTCACAACACGGTCAGCTCCACCAGAGTCACCTACAGAGTTACCACGGGCTTTGGCGATACTGTCAAGCTCATCAAAGAAGACGACACAGGGAGCGGCAGCACGAGCCTTGTCGAAAATATCACGGATATTAGACTCAGACTCACCCACCCACATACTCAAAAGCTCGGGGCCCTTAACACTGATAAAGTTAGCCGATACCTCCGTAGCGACGGCCTTGGCCAGCAAAGTCTTACCAGTACCAGGAGGACCAAA
Organism: Wickerhamiella alocasiicola; assembly: GCA_022577715.1. Taxonomy (NCBI): domain Eukaryota; kingdom Fungi; phylum Ascomycota; class Dipodascomycetes; order Dipodascales; family Trichomonascaceae; genus Wickerhamiella; species Wickerhamiella alocasiicola. Next base: position 127,273 of record JAKIRU010000024.1, read on the forward strand.
AAATAAGACACCCTTAGAAGGTGTGAGACCGAACTTGGTGTACATCTCGGGGTGAAGGACAGGGTACTCAACGGTCTCCTTAAGCTCCTGCTTGATGCTATCAAGACCTCCAACATCATCCCAGGTAACATTGACAGACTCGACGACGGTCTCACGCAGAGCAGCGGGATTAGAGACACCAAGGGCGTAACGGAAGTTCTCCATGGTAACTCCCAATGAGTCGAGGACCTCTGCGTCGATCTCATCGCTTTCAAGATCGATCAGCTCAATCTTCTCACGGATTTGTTGCATAGCGGCCTCAGAGCAGAGGGAAGCAATATCGGAACCAACGTAACCGTGGGTCTCGCTAGCCAATTGCTCAAGCTCGACATCGGGAGCCAACTTCATGTTCTTGGTGTGGATTCCGAGGATCTCAAGACGGCCGGTAGGGTCGGGGATACCGATATCGATCTCACGGTCAAAACGGCCGAAACGACGAAGAGCAGGATCAATGGAGTTGGGACGGTTGGTAGCAGCAATAACAACAACATTAGCTCTGGCTTTCATACCATCCATAAGGGTAAGCAACTGAGAGACTACACGACGCTCGACTTCTCCATTGGTCTTGTCACGTTTTGGCGCAATAGAATCAATCTCGTCGATGAAAATAATGGCGGGTGCATTACGTTCGGCCTCCTCGAAGGCATTGCGCAGATTACTTTCACTATCACCGGCCATTTTGCTCATGATCTCGGGTCCATTAATCAAGAAGAAGAACGCACCTGTCTCGTTTGCAACCGCTCTGGCAATAAGTGTCTTACCAGTACCGGGGGGACCGTACATGAGTACACCTTTGGGGGGTTTAATACCAATTGCCTTGAACAACTGGGGGTGACGTAAGGGCAGCTCAACCATCTCACGGATCTGAGCCATTTGACGGCGGCAACCACCAATATCATCGTAACCAATATCATTGAGGTTATTCTCTTCATCCTCACGCTGGATGGGGTCGCCCTCACAGTGAATAATAGTATCCTGAGCAACAATAGCGTAGTCAGCGGGCTCGACATCGACCACCTTGAACTCAACTTGGCGCATTGAGCCGCGCACAGTAAATAAATCACCTTTGCGAACAGGGCGGTAGGCCTCAACGAAGTAGGGGCGCAGGAAAACGTCGAAAAGAGAGCCAGTAATGCCCTCAACGGTGTCGGCAATAGGTAAACAAAGAATTCTTGTGGCATATTTGATATCGGGACAGGGATGGACAGTGACCACGTCACCGAGACGGACCCGCAAATTGTTGCGGACGACGCGGTTGACTCTCACGACGCCATCGGAAAGCTCTTCATCCACCAGCACGATGAGAACGGTATCACGGCGCTTCTTACCCTTCACAAGCACTGTGTCGCCGCGGAACAGCTCCAGCAGCTCCAAAGTGTTGGGGCTCATAGTGATGGTGGAGTTGTCGTCATTGGTGGCATCATCGACAATCAAAGCGTTATCTTTCTTTTTCTGGCCCTGACGGAGGATGGCTTCGGCAAGAGGATTCTCGTTGCTATTATCTCTGCCGCTGGCATCATGCAATTTCTTGTCTTCTGTCATGGTGAACGGTGGGTGGAGATCCGGGACCTTATATACGGTTGAGTCAGCAGCCTAGTGATCGTAGGTTCGCTAGGCTTCTAAGGAAGCTATGGGCGGTAGATGGTGCTTCAGCGTGGCAAAAAACGTAAGACGACGATCTTTACCTTTCAATGAGTTTTGATCAGAGCTTTACATATCCCCTAAATATTTTAATCGAACTGTTATAAGCTGCTTACCGGTTCCTTTCACCAAAATCTCAGGCTGATCCCTGAATTGACCCTAGCGGACCCTAGCAGGCCTTAGCAAACAGCCTAGCAGGGACTCTTCGAGGAGAGCCAGAGTGAATGCGAGCTAAATAGCGGGTAAAATTCCGCAAGCAGGCACCCAGATCTCAAGTCATTAAATATATAGAGTTGTATTCACTGATGTTGCTCCCAAGAACTGTTTTTGAGCTATGCCTCGCTGGCCGTCTCACAGACATTATATGCGTGAACGTTCTCAGTGGAAATTAGATGCATTTACATACTTGATACAAGAAATTTAAACCTCTGAAGTGTAGCTTCACTCAAGACACGATGGATTTAATATGGAATAGCCCGCATTGAATTAGACAGATTATCGCGGCAGCGAGCGAAGAAATCTCTAAGCGCACGAGCCTCTAGTCGTGGCCTTGAATAGCCCCATACAGTGTGATCACAAGCCAGTAGTGAGCAACAGGTGCCATACGATATAGGGCCGCATGGATCAGCTTCAAGTATTTTGCGTAGCGCACTCAGGAAACTGCGTCACCAAAACCCCAGCTGGAAGTTGGGTCAACAATCATTGCACAGCGGGGAGACAGTAGAGTGTGACTAGACTCAAAGCTGCTATAGAAGCAACTGTAAACTCCAGAGGGGACTGGTCGAGTCTCCTCTAGTGCACGCAGGACGGAGAATATGGAAGGCAATTGACTCACGGTCACGCCGAATCCAACAAGATGACTGACAGTAGAAGCAAAACGGAAGAGGTGAATATTTCAGGGAGAGCTGAGATCAGGTCTCAGATTAAGACAAGATGCTGGGTTGAGATGTTGAAGCAATCTGAACAAGTTATGGTGCGAGATTTGGGCGTGATGTTGTGTAGTGAGATCAGCACTGTTGTTGTGAGCAAGCACATTTGTTCACATTCCAAGCACTTGTCTAACCCTGCTATCGAGGTCGCTTCAGAGCTTCATACACTGAGTTTACCTGTTTGGCCGAGGTATCAGATAACGGGACAACTACTCGCCATGTCACCTTAGCTCTATCAGTTTTTACGAGTTTTTATGCCTATGTGAGAAGTGTAGTCTACCTTGTGCGATCTTCAGGGAGACTTTTGGGGACCTGCAAACTGAGGATCGAAAGCAGCCTTTAGACACAGATATAAAAGGATCAAGTGATAACTTTCCATTAAAACAACAATTTACGGATTTAACGTCAATTCTATCTATCGTTGGTCTCCTGAACGGGGCAGAATTTGTTCCCACTAATTTTGGTCGCGATCTCCCAGTTTAATTTTTATCGTCAGCTGCATTACTTTTTATCACTGCACATCACGACCACTATGTCATTCAGCTCTCTAGGTGTCGCTAAATGGCTAGAACAGTCTCTCAGTTCACTACATATATACAAACCGAGTGAAATTCAAAAAGCCTGCATCCCTCCGGCCCTCGAAGGAAGAAATTGCATTGGTGGTGCGAAAACTGGTTCAGGTAAAACTATTGCATTCGCCGCTCCAATGCTGACCCAGTGGTCAAAGGATCCGTGGGGAATTTGTGGACTTGTTTTAACCCCTACTCGTGAACTTGCAATTCAGATCGCCGAGCAATTCAAAGCTTTAGGTGCCGCAATGAACATTAAAGTCTGCGTTATTGTCGGTGGTTTTGACATGGTAAAGCAAAGCTTGGAGCTCCAGAAGCGTCCTCACTTTGTTATTGCTACACCTGGTCGCTTAGCGGATCATATCTTGAGCAGTGGAGAAGAAACTATCGCTGGACTCAAGCGAGTAAAATATGTTGTTCTCGATGAGGCTGATCGTCTTCTTAGTGAATCTCTGGCTAAGGATCTTAATAGATGCATGAACATTCTTCCCGATCCGTCTAAAAGGCAGACAATGCTCTTCACTGCCACTGTAACCGACGCCGTTCGATCCTTGAAGGATCGTCCCCTTAAGCCGGGTGAAAAACCAGTATTTATTCATGAAATTGCTCAAGAAGAGACCGTTCCTACTACATTGTCGCAATTTTATGTACTTTGCCCTTCATACGTGAAGCTTGCCTATTTATACGCCATTTTGACTCATGAAAAGAATGCTGAGAAAACGGTGTTCGTGTTTGTCAATAGAACGGAAACTGCTGAGCAAATCTTGCGTACTCTGAAAATCCTTGAGGTTCGGACTACCTCACTGCATTCGCAGATGAAACAACAAGAACGACTCAACTCACTGGGTCGATTTAGAGCTTCTGCGGCGCGAGTCCTGGTCGCTACAGACGTCGCCTCTCGTGGTCTCGATATCCCGCAAGTCGAGCTTGTAGTCAACTTTGATATCCCGGCTGACCCTGACGATTATATCCATCGTGTTGGTCGTACTGCTCGTGCTGGCAGAGCCGGTGAATGTATCAGTATTTTAGGGGAGCGGGATGTGAAGCGTATTGAGAATATCGAAGAGCGTGTGCATGAGAAGCTGCAAGAATACGAGCTTGTTTCCGACAAAATGATTGTTGATAAGGCCCTGAAGAAGGTCAGTGTTGCCAAACGTGAGGCTATAATGGGTATGGAGAAGGATCATTTCGGCGAGCGGAAAAAACTTCTCAAGAGAAAGCGCGGCGGCAACTAATTGGTACTGTGATCACAAGCTCTAATTTCTGAACAAATTCTGAAATGTCGATGCCGCGGAACGCCTCGCAATCTCAAGACACACCCATGTCGATACCGAGACAGACCCGATAAAACTCGGTACTCGGCTTTTGCATCAACATCTATTAACATAAGCAATAGTAGATTTATATAGCAAATAATCTGAATGAATTAATTTTGTGTCTCCTTCTCATCTGCGCGAGTTTCACGACCCCTGTCGCTTGAAGAAAATGTGGCACAGCTGCATCAGGGTGATCATACCGCATTTAGCATCAGGTGATTCCAGCGCATCTGACACAAAAAGTCTTTGATGCATCCAAAACATGCAGACTGTGGACATAACCGACTCTTGGCGTTTTCCTTCCATCATGCAAACCCGAGTGCAGGCCAAACAAGGCTGGGGTTCTTGGCAGATAAAGCAACAAGTAAACTTAATTTAGCTAAATACGAAATGATATGAGGTGGAGAATTTGACATAACTACCAAGAGCTCATTATTTGGCGGCCTAGGGAGGTAATTGTTTTGTTCTCAATGATGGCGTCTAGGGTAAACCAAATTCACATAGGAAGCTTCAGCTACTGACTTTATGAGCCTAGTTGTTGTGTCTAATCATTTATGCTATGTAGTTACTTCAGATTGCCATCGCAACACCAAGCACTAGCCGCTACCTACGGGGCCTCGAAGCAGCAAGCGTATGCACCTATATGCATGATCTACTTCGGCTATTGAAACGCTAGAGTGATAGGATTGAAGCTTTTTAATACCGAAATATACTAGTTCTGAGCCAATCTTACCCTTGGCCCTCTAAATAAGAGTTTCATAGTTCCACTAGCCTCTTCCAAGCCATAGATATGCATTTAGACCCTCCGACCCCGACTTGTCGAAGCCTCCATTCAACTTACATGAACCGCAAGCAAGAACCTCTTCCTGGCCCAGGCCATATTTCATTCCAGAATATATGGCAAAATGCAATTGTTTCCGGCCGTGTTACTATTGTAAAAGGCAGCGTTGAAGGTGGTGGTAATGGATCAGTTATTACCTGGTACATGAACGACGTATTTCCATCTCAACGATTCCCACTCGTAAACGGCGAGTTCAAGGCGCTTGTTCGTCTTGAAACTGGCGAAAACAAGATCATGTTTGAGGCCGAGCGACCCAATGCCGGCCCCGCAAGACAGGAACTCACGTTGAACTTTCAAGCCATAAAGGAAAACCCCCCAGTTCACTATTGCTTGCTTGTTGCAAAAGATTCGCCACTCTGCTTCGACTCTCAGGATCACAAACGTAACGCCGAGGGTAATGGAATCGAGCAAGCAATTGCCAAACTGCGCATGTGTGCATATTTGCAGAGTGCGTTTACTCAAGAGCAAATGTCCCGTAATCGGTTCGGGTTTAGAACTTACCAGCCGCACGAGGAATTTGAGAAGTGCACATTGAGTGCTCGCGATACTGAAGATCACCGTCCTACCGCCCACATTCATGTTATCCGCCTCGACAAGACCACTGCTGAAATCAGAGACCCCGATGTAGCGCAACAATACAAGCATGCCAAACGATCTGGTGACCTCTTTTCATGGGCTGGTGACGCTTTGCAACAATACCCCCCCTTCAATTCAGGCAAGTTTGAGCAGGCTGCTTGTATTTATTTGGATACACATTACGATCCCCGTACCGATCTTGTACAAGGCCACGCAGCGCTGGGCGGAAGCACTGGAAACCTGCGTCTAGCTATTTTCGGCGGTCATGCCCTACACTCCTGGCCAAAGAACTTTGAGGATTTGGTGGCATGCTTTAACGATACCACTCCCACCGATAAACGCCAAGTTGCGAATGATGCACCAGACAACAGTTTTACATATGAACTATTGAATGTTTCTATGGGAGCTTTCATGCATGAAATCGGCCACCACCTTGGATGTCCTCATGAGCCCAGTGGCGTCATGCTCAGAGGATACGAGAACTGGAATCGGTCGTTCATGATCTCTGAACCACCCAACCCTCGCTCAAATGGGAACCGTCCTAAGCTAATTACCTTGGCCGATGAGGACTATTGGCACCGCCTTGACATTTTGCGATTTAGATGGCACCCTGCATTCCGTCTCCCTGGAGAACCTCGATACAAAAAGTGGTCCAAGCCAGTTTTCTACCCTATCAAAGATGGTGTCGAAGTACAAAGTGAGAATGGTGTCTTCATGGTTGATATCTGGAATGGGGACTCTAATCTCGGCTCTTTTGAATACCTCGACTGTCCTAAGCGTGTGACTATCATGTTGCGTGATGTTATGGCGAAACTAAGCCCTGAAGATCAAAAAACGAACTTCAAGATTGAGGCTCATGTTCCAGGGATCGAGTTTGCTGGATGCGAAGATTTCGCTATGTTTGTTCAGAAGAACTCTTCACTGCAGGCTGTGGCAATCCCAGTAGTTGGACGTGAATCTGGCGAGTATCAAGAGACAAAATTGCCGCCAGGGCCCTTTAGAGAGATCGTTGTTTGGGCCGGATCAGGACTTGATGGAATCGAGTTCATCGACAATAGCGGCCATTCAATCTGGTTCGGCAAAAGAGGAGGCAGTCCCCACAAAATAGATATAGGACCTGGCAATGAGTTCCTAGGAATTTCTGTGAGAGCTGGGTGGTGGGTCGATGCTGGCGGTGTCATTACGCGTCAGTTCAGCACGCCTCAATACGGTGGATCAGGCGGCGACCTTACGAATCTCGTCCCTCCCCAAGGCAAACGAATTACTGCCATCTCTGGATGGTTTGAGAACTGGTGCCAAGGATTGCGTATTCATTATGATCTCTAAATCTCTATATAGTATCAAGTTTGGTCCTTCGGAATTCCGATATGACGATGTGTAGCCTGCATAAGCGATCACGTTCTCGTCAATAGATAATGCAATGTTCATGCATGGTGGTCACATTATGTCATCTTGCCCTGCAAGGTACTTGAATGGTGAGTGAGCATGTCGATCCCTTTTTCTATAAGGGACCGCAAAATTTTTCTGGCTTTGATGTGTTGAAGAAAGCCTTTCAGATTCTCAAATTCTATCTTGGACACTAATTTGTGTATCATATACCTCGCAGTTATTAATGGAAGCTCCCAAGCATGTATGGCCAAGGCAGCCTTATGCACCTTCAAGAGTCTTGAGGGTTATAGGCAACCGCCTTCATTCAACTAAATACCCCTTCAGATAGCATTAGCGTTGGGGTTTAGGGCAATGTAGGAGATGAAAACAGGCAGGTATAGGTATAAACTTTGAATATAGAGAAGTATTTCTTTGGGCAGCTTATATGGATGAAAGTAAATCTAGTGGCAACAGCGTCCATTTCCCTCATTCCTCGTCTCTTGGCAAGTTGAGGTGCTTTTAACCTTAAAGCTGCTGCGGTTACAAAGAGTAATGCGTAACGCATACTGCTGCAGAAAGTGAGATATTTAAAAGACGTAGAGCCACATTACACTAAAAACCTTCTAATTTAAGAGATATATTGAAATGAATCTAGTATGAAGGTCAGTTTCATTGCACTACGGGGAGGGCGATATCGGAGAATTTGGGGCCTTCACGTGACGATACCCTGAGGAGCGACGCCCCAGACGAAGAAGATGTGGTCAATGGGTTGGAGGTATTTGACATCAGCATAGACAGTAGGAATGATAGAATAGTGTTATAAGAAATTTTAGTCCACACTTCAACAATGATAGGATAGGTGCCGATTACGGCCAAAAACCGTCAATGCCGTACTAAAAGAGGTTTTTTTGTTGCGAGCGGTTGCTTATGTAAAGTACGGGGGAGGAGACGTAGAGGCAGAAACATGCATAGAGAGGAAGTGGTAGAAGGCAGTGTGGCGAAAACTTTCAAAATGCCCATAATATTGTATCAAAGCGATTATGATACAACTGGATATAGTTGACACTGGCGTTCGGGGTGGGACTGCGGGGAACGTAGATCTCGTTCTCGTGGAGATGGCTTTGGAGTGACCTAACCCTGTGCATATAGGGAACTGCATACCTTGGCGAATTTGAAATCTGTGCATAGCCTCGAAGTCAATGAGAAGATCTGAGGTAGCCTGTAGTACAGATAATATTAGTGGCCAATTTCTCAAGCAGATATTCGTTAGCAGCCAACACGACGTTCTTGCATAACGCGCGAAGCTTGCACCGTAGTCGGAGAGACTCCGACGATAAGATAGGGGAGCCGCATAAGGATATGCAAGCGCAAGGCACACATCCGAAGAGCCAAAGACAGGCAAAAACTAGACGTATTTGAAGCTGAATACCGGCTCTTTTGCTATCTAAGATGGATGCAGCTATCTTGTGAGACGACATATTGATGCATGCAGAATCTAGGCGCATATGTGCATGCCTCAGATGCGCCGTGGCGAAAGCGTATATAAGCACTTGCCTCCCCGAAAAGGAGCCTTTTGCAAGAGACTCGTTTCCAAAGTCCCAACTTAGAAATGAGCGATTGTAACAAAAAGTACCACTGCAAATGCGGAGTTGCGTTTACATCTGAGCGCTCTCTCAACTTTCACCGCGGAAGTCGCGCCTGCAGGTTACGAGACCCCGCGGCAGTAAGGTTTAGTTGCCCCGATTGTAAGTTCACTGCCTATTACCAGATCACTCTTGATAAGCACCGCCAAATTAGACATAGTTCTAAGACCCCATTTGAGTGCAAGTGCGGCGGTAAGTTCGGTGAGCTCGAGGCGTTGCTCCAGCACCAGCAACAAGAGTACAGTTGCCGCAAGTACCATACTTGCAAGCTCTGTGGTCATATCTCACCTACTCAGGGCCAGCTGAACCGTCACTTCCGCTCCCACAGCGAGGAGAAGCCGTTTGTCTGCGATTGTGGTAGGGCGTATCCCCGTAAGGATAGTTATTATCGTCATCAGAGAGGATGCAGGAGTGCCAAAGGGTCGGTACAGATGGGAGTTGCTGCGCAAACCTCGACGGTGCCTTCTCAGCCCGTGGCCACTCCGCAGCAGGTACCGCAGCAAGCACCCTCGGTGCAGACCCCTGTAGAACAGCGCTTGGATCAGCGCCTTGATCAGCATGCGCCGCACGGGCCAATTGGGCTTTTGCCCCCCAGGTCTAACTCTGTGAGCTCTGTGGGCTCTGTCGGTTCTGTTGGATCTGTTGGATCTGTTGGATCTGCTGCCTCCCCCGCCAGCGCAGGGTCCAGTGCTCTCGCACCTCCTGCCCCCAAGGGTCTTTTTGATACCCCTTCAATGTCTGGCTCCAAGCAGCCCACCAAGCTACCCACAATGTTACCCCCTCCCACGGCGCTGCCCCAATTTTCGTCTGATTTGCCACGCTTCTTGGCAGACCAGAACCAACCCCCACACCCCCCTCCCGTTGTACAGGTCCAGACACACATGTTCGTGCCTCGTTACGCAGGTCGCTACGTGCGCATGAACCCATCTCCTGTCCACAGCCAATGGGAGAACCCCCCTCCTACCCACCACAACCAGCTCATGAACCTGAGTATGCTGGCTAGTATGAAGCAGCCCATTAATTTACCGGTTCCCAGCGACACTGATGTGCCCGAGTTGGGGCCTGAGTAGGCGTAGCCGCCTTGGCAGCTCCAACATCTGGCACTCCGTCAGTAGAGTTATTTAAGTATTTATTGAGGCTCCCAGAGTCGTATTTATGTAAGAGAAAGCGCTGAAAGGCGCGAGTGAATGAGCGATCTCGATCTTGTTTTTCCCTTTCCTTTTGCAGTTTTCACGCGATTTGCTTTCCGCCTAATTCGCGCCCCGTCGCGATCCGGCGTGGATACGGCTCTAGCGGACAGGTGTGCAATGGGTGCATGACCGATCGGCGAAATATGCGTGGGCTGGGCTAGAATTTGAGCGGATCTCGACGGCAACGTCAGTCAGCCAGGAGTTGTGTACATCCAGCATCGTTTGCGATGCCGCGCGTACGACGCTTGCCGTTGTTGGTCAGTCTTTTGGGCTACTATCAGAGCAGACATAGATCTTCTAATTACAGGTATTTACAACGAAGTAGAGCATTCAACTACCTAGCTTGATCTAGCCATAGGGGACGATCCCATGCATCACGCTGTAGCCGCGGCGATCTTTAATGCAGTTGTTAATGCAGAAGGAATGGTGGAATTGTGGCATCTGCTCTGGTTGTTGTTGGATCACATGAGCGTGATCTATCCGGCGTTTTACTCTTACTCTGTACCCTGAGTAACTGCTTTCCCGTCGCACGTGCCAGAGGGCGTCCTGGGGTGGGGAGGATCTCAGCAAACAGAGAAAATTCCCATTGAAGAACGCAGTTCAAGTACTTAAATAACACTAGCAAACATAAAAGCAAAGTTTGCCCTGATACTCTCGTTTGTACCTTACCTCTCCTTCACGAGTTTGCGGCATTATATGAGTTCGAAACTGACCGTTCCGGCGAGTAATTTAATGCTTTTACAGCTCAAGATCATCGTATCTTTTAGTTAACCAACATAAATTTTACCCGCTTTACTATTATTGATGCTTCCGCTTTACATTCCTATCCTACACTCCTCGCAGTTATCGCATCACTATCTAATCTATCTGTATTACATACCGCCTTCCCTTTGTGCTTACGGATTGCATCGCCCAATACCTTGGCATTAATTTCCCGCCGGTTTGCGGCCTCGCTTGTCCTGCGGCATATTCTTTTGAGTCATAGCTCGTTAATGCATGCACCATGCATATGCACAGATCGTCAGTCGTGCAGGTAATTTATGCAAATGGTAGTGAGCTCCTGACCACGGCAGAGAGGATCCCAATTGACCATAACTGTACTTTCTCTACTAATACCATCCATTAGACTGTATCCTCTTCCACTCACGTAGCCAACAGCAATCTATTGAACCATCGAGATAACCTCGGTAGAAAGGGTGGACGGCGATCACGTACCCAAATTTGAAGTTGAGGTGCTATAGGGTGGTGCACAAGTTCTTGAAACCTGTCAAGCTGGCTTTTCGTCTGTGTGTAGATATACACAGCCGCGCGAGCCTCTGCAACGCGTTGAGCGGACAGGCTGCCAAACAATTCTTCGAAGTCTCGAGCTGATGTATGCGGTATAGCAACTTTAAGCAAATTTGTAGCCATTTTGGGAGCAATTCAACTAATTGAGGCAAGCTCACATTAAATGCAATGTTTATATAGCTATAGACCGGTATAATGTTGTATGGGGGTTGACCGGGAAGAAAGGGTCCTCGCACTGGCCGAGCGCCGTGAATGAACTAGGTTAACTAATTCCGCGGAACTTCAAGGTGTTTACGCATACGCGTCTTTTATTTTTTCTTCATCTTCTGACGCTTAACATGAGCACGTAACACTTTCTGTTTGTCTTGGAGACTTCTTCTAGCCTTACCCTGAACGTCTCTCTTGTGCAAAACCATCATAAAGTTCTTCTTGCGAGCCTTCTGCTTATTGGTAGTACTGTGCTCTTTCTCCATGTGCTTGTTCTTACGGCTACCGAACTCACGATCTTCTTTACCTTCGCGAGCAGCCGCGATTTTCTCGTCTCTGTCTTGCTTGAACTTGCTGGGACCAGCCAGTTTAACTGCTTCAACAATCTCCTCATTAGTCTGACCCATGGCTTTGCGCACTCCAGCCTCAGCCTTGAGTTCGTCAAGCTTAGCAAAATCAGCAGGTGTAAGGATCTCTGAAGCGGCAAGCTGTTGAAGCTCCTCAAGAGTCTTTGGCTTAGAGATCTCAGTCTTGGGCTTATCCTCACCTTCGTCTTCACTACCACTTACCTCGTACTCCTTATCACTCTCAACCGTCACCCATTCGCCAGCATCATCATCGGACTCCTCCTCATCACTGGCTTGCTCCCAGCCATCGTTACCATTCTCCTCTTCTTCGCGGCTCTTTTTCCAAGTATCGAGTAATTCCAATCCTTCAATTCCGCCCTCGCTCACTTGGCCATATTGAGGCTTGGCGGCAGCACCCGAGCGGAGAGCCATCTGGGCTGTCTTTCCACGCTCTCTACTTGGCAGCATGCTAGGATCAATGTCACGGAACAGTGTAATGAGACCCCTTGCAGCCATCATTACGGACTTCGACTTTGAGCCGCGGTATGTAATGAGATCGTGGAGCAAGGGCTCATCAATAGCTAAAGGTGCGCGGGAAAGAATTTCACGGATAGTGTTCAATCCAGCTGCGGCTACTTCAGCAGCGACACCGTCGCTCACAAACTCGTCGGCAAGTTTACGGATCAGAGGGCTGATGGCATCAGGGGGTACCATATCATGACTTGCTTGAGCAGCAGCAGCCATAAACTGGGTCACATCACGTTGCTTAGGAGTCAAGTACCTCATTAACCAAGAATAAATACTAAGAACCGTCAATTTGTGGGTACCAATCAGTCTTGATACCAAATTAAGACACATGATCTTTTGCTCAAGAGAGAAGCGTGCACCGCCGCCAGAAGTGCCAGCACTACCACTTAGATGTGTGGAGTATAATTTATCAACAAAACCCTGAGGGTCGCGCATTAAATGAATAGCACTGAAGTTCAGGTGAGTGGAATCCTTACCAGGTCCATTACGTTTACGTTTGGCCTGATGGGCTGCACTTTTGAGCTTTTTGGCACGCTTTCCTGTTTTCTTACCAACGTTAAATTTATGCTTCAAGGCTTCCATATCGAGATCACTGTCATCCTCATCCTCCTCGGCCATGGTTTCTTCACGCTCCTGATCAGCGCCGAGGAAAAAGCGAATTGCAGTCGCAGCGACTTTAGTGTCTGGGTGTAACGCCGCCTGAATCATAATTTCGATACTGCGACTGTCGTCCCAGATACCGCGACGCCAGAGCTCACGAACAATTTTAGTAGCCCAAAGACCATTTGCCTCAGCGTTCTCAAGCAGATCAAATAGCAAAGCCTGCACCATTTTATTAGTGCTGGGTTTCTTCACGGGTGTATTGACGTGTTTAAGCATGGCAATTATACCTGCATAGATATTCGTCCTCAACGAACGCGACTCAGTAGCCACAAGCACTGGGAATAAGGTACGAACAAACTGAGCGTCGCTCAATATTTCTTTGTTACGCAGCATCGTCATGCACTGCACGATTTTCTCAGATAGCTCCGAACTGAGGGCATCGTAATTATCTGTTAAAAGCCCACAGAGTTGATCGGGGAACTCAGATGTTTCTTTGGGATAACAGCTACACATTTGGGTGATAAATCCGATCAATTCGGCGAACTCTTCCTGACCCTGCGCAGCGCGAGGGTTGGCCATGTGAATGTTCCGGAGCGAATCGTAATGCTGAAATTGGGTTTTGAACTCTTCTTTATAAGATGTGGGATCGCGTTTGATTAAGTTCTGTAAAAGAGCCACATTTGTTGGCAAAACGGCTGCTCTTGACCGTTTTGGCATGGTAGGTGTGTATTAGGTAATTTTTTTAGAGCTGATTTTTCAAACTGAAGAGATCTCAGAATAAAATGACATCAAGAGTAAGATCAGGGCTAGGGTACAGATGATAGCCTAGTGGCTAGTACCTACTTCTACCCGTCATCGCTTGCAGTGTAGCTTTGATGTCAGAGCCGATCCTGAAGTACTCACCTAAAGCAAAAAATTCAGGCTCAATAAATTCTATTGATGACTTCTTAGCAATTCATTACCCCAGTGAAGCTACTGAACGGTCAAATCGTTATAAGAAGCACTCAAATGAGCTCTCAAACCTCGCTCAGGAGCACTATCTGCAAGCCTCTCGAGACGCGGTACAAAATTTACAAGACCACATTGAGAGCAATACCGAGAGGATTCACACAACTTTGCTGATGCGTAGTGACCAGAATTTGCTTGACACCCCCATGCCAAATTGGAGGATTGTTACGACTTATGCCCAGGAATGCCCCAATCTTAAAAGCACGTTACGAAACTTAACAAATCGTATTACTGATCGAGGAACTACCACAACTACTGACCGTCGTTTGATGTACGACTTTGCGATTCTAGAGGAATGGCTCAAGGATCAGCCCGAAGATACCCGCATCCTGATTGTACTAGAGGATGCTGATGCGTTTCAGACAATTGTATTAAATGAACTTATTGGCTACATGCATACATTCCGCCACCTACCTTTGCGCCTAGTTCTGAACCTCAATATACCACCGATGATGTTTGAAGAACGCATAGATAGGTTGAATATGGAAAAAATGGATGTCAAGCTGATTGAATATGAGCCAAGCGCAGGCATTCTTGATGATTGCACTAAATATCTACTCTCAAACGGCGTTTACCTTGGTGAGTGCCTCAAAGATCTCCTGGCGCGAGAAACCCCAGAAACTATGATGCGAAGGTTGCGCTACTTTATCATGGAGTTTTACGCCTCCCATCCTCTTGCATTGCTCTCCCGTGAGAACGTACGCGAATATCTTCCCATTGTTCGCCGCTTGATAACTTTCCGTGCGCTGGCCGAAGCCTCGGACGAAAATCGCCAACTTATACACAATGACGATCTTCTCGTTGACAAAGTTATCTCTACGCTTGACGCAATGGACTCGAGGAGCGCCGGTTTCCTCAAGGAACTATTAATTGATAACACAGATCTTTACCATGACCTCTTCGAGCCCAACTATAGGCATGCCATGGAGACGGCGCTATCGGAGCCTTCATACTTTTATGAGTTCTCGGAACCCAAGAATCTTAAAAGCTGTATTCCAGTTTGCCTCAGCTACGAGCTATTCCGCAGCGCCGATAAGTATATCAACATTTACGACAACTTCATGATGTTTCTAGAAGAAGTGGCGCGTCCAGAAGGAATATCGGATGAAATTTGGCCGCGCGTTGTAATGGCTTGGTTCCAGCAGTCGGTCACAGAACTGGGGAAGATTGGAGTGGTCAGAACTACCAAGAGAAAGGCGAACTCGCTTGAGAAGGCAAGTTACAAGGGAGTTTAAAGGATTCATAGAAGCAAAGAAAGATTGCTTTTGTATAATACATTATATCTCACTTCTCGCCTTCGACGCATGGTCGACTATTCGGGGCCATGTGAAAGTTCCCCTGTAATCGAAAAGCACCTATCTCGTGCCGGCAAACTGATTTTCTGTTTGACCTTCAGGACCCAAAATTAAACTTGGCTTGAGCGTTCGTACTTAAACATACATACTTGCCTTACTGACGGTAAGCACGTTTCCATACATCTTCGGCTCACGTTCCATAGCGAACCAACAAAAAATGTCGGGCTGATCTGGTCATTCTTGGTGAGATCCTGACTCTTTTTCATGTGACCTCCACGCAATTGCTGGTCATTCTGCGCTGGTTAGAAGTTTTGCGCAAATAGCAGGCCTCGAGGTACGGGTCGTCGGCGAAGATTCACGCAATTGCTCGCATCGCTACACTAGTGTTGTGATATGTCTAAGAGTTGGTCTCCCATGTGGACAGTTCCATGGTTTATTTAGCGTTCCCAAGTTATCCACTACTCTTCTCATAGTGTTTTGCTTGAGAGAATGCCCCACCATAATTGATGACCTACAGGCTCTCATGGCGAACATGGAGCGCAGTTTGGAGCACTTCAAATTAGAAGAGTCGCTTGGGTTGTCGGCGATTTTGTATATTAGCTCGTTAACATCCGCCTCATTAAAAACGGTACCTTTAGAGAAGGGGAGAGCGGTTATAAAGCATTGCTTCCCTGGAGTCCCTTCTGGATCAACTTGAATGCTAAATCCGTTGCGCTCAAATACAGCTAGATTATTGATTAAAGTCAACTCTTCAACAGCTGAAAGCTCAAGTTGACGCTTTACAACTAGGGGCTGGCGGCGCATCACCGTTGTACGCTGCAGGCGCTCAAAGTTGAAGATCTCGTCACTCGCATGCTGATCAATAATAAAGATATCCTTTTTGTTGAGTTGTTCCTCACCCTTCACCTCTTTAGATACGAGAATGAATCCCAAATTGAACTGCCCTATGATCTTCATTTGAGCGAAATCGTTCTTGCGAATAATAAGGTTCAAACGATCAGCAGCAGTGTCCTCATCAGGTGCAAAGCTACGGATGGATGCAGGTCTTGGCCTAGGAAGGTGAGCCATTGCAGCCTCCACATCAGCAATTGTCACTGGCGTGGAGATGTGAACATTCAGAGTTTTGTGGGAGGCGGAAGAAGACATAAATTGAAATTGAGTATCAGCAGACCCAGAAGAAGTGGGCGGGTGACTAGATCCAACACTGACAGAGCACTGGGAATCTAAGGTGTCTCCAGACGGTAGCACGCTAGACGTCAAGGCCTCTGGTTCGGAGTCGAGCGACCCTTCCAGCCCCTGAGGGTCTGTCAAGCCCGCTAGTGGGTCAGGTAGAATCGAGACATCGGGATCTGTTGAGCAGTCAGGGTCTGCTAAAGCACCGTCAGGGACCACCTCAGAGGCGATACTTTCACAACCATCAACGTCAATTATTTGGGCAGCAGTCTTAGAGATATCGACTTCAGCGACAGTAGTGCCGTCACATCCGAAGTCTTCGTGCAATGTGGAAACAGGCTTTTTCGCAATCTGATCTTCTGAGCCATCCTCAGCCTCGTCATCCTCCTCCTCCTCATCATCATCTGTGACATCTTGCTGTTCTATGAGAATGTGTGTGTTATGTCTTTCATCAGTCTCAGCAGAGCCAAGGCGCTCCTTTCCTCTCGAGCTACCTCGTGTAGGACTCTCATAAACGTACTCGCGGCCTCTAGAACCATGTTCGCTGCTTTCATATTCACTACCAGTGAGGAAATCTGTACCATATGTAAATACAGCTAGTCCCCTAGATGATCCTCTAGATGGAGCTGGCGTTGTAGCACCCACTACTGAGTCTGGCGTCTCGGGCATTGGTGCGTTCTGTCTGGGCGTGTGACGTGTTGGCGTGGCTACGGCTGCTGTGCGGGCCACTTTTCGTGGTGTTTCATCCTCAGAGTCGTCATCGTCAGAATCAGAATGCTCACGTGGTTTATTCATTTGGCCCTTAATCGGTCCTTGACCTATGAATCGTGATAAAGAAGTGAGTGCAGGAGATGCAGGGCGAGGTTCTCGTTGGGTGCTAGTTCTGTGGAGACTTTGCTCCTCATTATCAAGAACAGGATGCAATAGCTGTCGCAACTCTTCGAGAATTTTGTAGCTGTGAAGAAGTCTCACATCTCTTTTATCAGGGCTTAGGTTGATATCCAGTTGTGAGGGGTCGAGTTGCAAATCAAGAACGAAAAATGGTGACGCGTGCGGCTCATACTCCTGTACAAGCGAGACAACGGTCTTTTCAATCTGTTTGTTTTCCACTGGGCGTCCATTTATGTACACCAGTCGAATATTAGATCGTTGGCCCTTCATGAGAGCCATCGGTTGAGTTATGCGACCCTTGAGAGCAAGTGTAGGACCATTGACGTCGATTTCCAGTAAATTTGAGGCAGTTTTGGCACCAAATATGAGAGAAATGCGATCCAGAAGTTTAGCTCCCTGAGCTCTCAGGACAGTTGATCGCTTTGAATCACTAAGAACGTGCTCTACCACCAAATTACCACTCCAGATTAACGCATACGACTGAAGGACTCTGATTGCATCGGTGTACTTGCGCTTAGAGTTGCGCTCCAGGTCTTTTCGTCGGACAGGCAAGGTGCGAAAGATATCTTTGATATTAACAGTTGTTCCCTTAGGTAGAGCAGCCGCAGTTTTGGACGACACAGAGCCATCGGGGGCAAACTCTAAATTGAACCCTAGTGGCTCCGACTGATAGCACGTTGCAATTGACAGCTTAGCGACCTGGCAAATCGATCCCAGAGCTTCACCTCGGAACCCAAGCGTCTGAAGCTGTGTCAGGCCCTCGAAATTGGACAGTTTTGAAGTCGCATGCGGCCTTGCGACCATGTCAAAATCCGATTCATGGATCCCAGTGCCATTATCGGAAACGGAGATTCCGTCCAACCCATGATTAAATACTTTGACTGTAATGGAGGTCGCACCAGCATCGATCGAGTTCTCTACGAGCTCTTTAAGAGTGCTACTAAGTTCTACAATAACCTGCCCCGATTTGATTTGATTCACAGATGATTGAGGCAGTGCAGTGATCATATGAGCTCGAATAAATTAAAAGATTACGGATTGAGGACGCGTAAGTCGCGTTTACTTGGGGTGCAATAGGCTGGGGCACGTGACTGCATTACTACCACTTGCTTACGGGTGTTACTAGGCAAATGTCAGCCTTACTTGAGCACCTAGACTGGACGCTTCGCGCTTCTAGTAACTATAGCCAAAGCCCCAGGATATATTTCTCCAGACTTTGGCCTGCCTCGAGCTTGCTTGCTGGATGGAATTCCATGAGTTTACCGACAGCATCCAAGAATTTATATGCATTTTTCTCAACACTATCTTTTATATAACCGAAATATACCCCCATTCTACGTTTGTCCCCGTTAAGCATTATGACACGGCCACATGGCAATCGAATCATCCTGGGGTGAACTCCTGGATCGAGCGTACAGCTCAGCTCTGCATGCAATCATTAAAAGATTCCCTTTGCAAATCAATATCTTTTTTAGTGCTAAAGAGTGGAGAGCCCGAGCAACGGTTTGTGTTAGATGTAAGTCATTTGAGCCAAGCCTTGAAAGCAGAAGTACATCCTATCAACTTGCTTCACCAGTTCAGAGCAACCATCGCGACAATGTACGCCACCTTCCCGATAGAGCCCCAGAACCCAAGTGACGACCGCACGTTAACGGTGGTATTTACTGGAGAGCGATTCTCACAGGACGTAAATAGCCCCTGGATCGTCGCCAACAGGGATTTTGGAACCCCTGCTACGCAAAACGTTCGTCCAATTAGGTTCATGGAAGCTCAGGGACTCGTAATGGCAGTATATCATATAGGCCATGGGTAGCGAGCTGTGCCGATCTAGTTGTTTCCTTCTTATTTCTCGTGATAGACAATTCCAAAATTGTGGACACTGCGACTGGGGCCTTTTAATTTATTTGGTGAGAAACCACCAAGCTTTAGCTACGTTGCTCTCAGATTGCAGCTCAGCGCCTCCGCAGACAATCCACTCACTCCACTCACTCAATGGCTACTGAATTATTACATAGCTGAGCCGGTTGCTGGGAGCCACTCAAGTGGCCTTGCTCATCCCTTACTACTCGTGATAAATAAATTAGAGCTTCTACATAAGTCCCATGATATGCTTGGCGTTCTCGTAGACAAGATAACTAATGGACACTGAAGGAGCAACCTTGGCCAAGTTGGGTCCTAGACCGCGGAAATAGCCCCTCCATCCTTCACGAGTATAAGTCTGACGCATGCAGTCGGTAAACCCGTTGTAGGTGTACGGGTGAGATGCAGTATTTTGAGTTTGGATACGTGTCCGTAGCAAATTAATCGGGTAAACAACAGATGCGCCTATTGACCCCGAAATGGCACCCATTGAAAGGACTACCATGTTCCCCATCTGTACCTCCTGGGGATCGATATGCTGTGATTTCGCCTTCCGGTCAATATAAGTAGATTTCAATAAGCTGAATAGTCCCAGATCTAGCGCAGCAAAAGGGAATATACCGAGGACGCCAACGTACAGGCCCCGATAGAATGAACGGATGCCGCCATCTTTCCACATGCTTTTGATAGTCGCCCCAATTTGACCGCCGCCAGTACCACCTTTACCAACTGAATTACACTGGACACGGAATTTGAGTGTGTCAATGGGATATACACAAAGTTGTGAGACCATTCCGCCAAGGCCGCCGGCGAAGAATGTAGCCGTCCGACTGAGGTCTGCGGGGTCTTCAACCCCTTCAATAGATGCAAATAAACGTTTAGCCATTTCAAAGCCCCCAAATTTCATTGCTGATTCGGGGAAAACTTTTAGTACATTGAGGCCATTGCCCACAAAGAAGCCCTTGATACCTCCGTTGGCATAGATGCGATGTATGGCTTCCTTAATGGTCATGGCATGTTGTGAACTTTGTGCTATAAGGAAGACTTTGAGTCTATCAAATGGCGCAGTACTTGTGCGGCTTATGACGCCGGCCAATCCGCCGGCCCAGAAATACCCCACGCCTCCCTGTGGTTGTTGCTGCAAGGGCTGTTCCTGGGCGAAAAAATCGTATGCGTCCGAGAGAACTGATTTATCCCTGAAAGGAGTGAGAATTAGTTGCCACTTAAATTGGTCTCTGGTCACGCGGCCTTGGTTTTGGGAATCTAACACTAACCACAGGAGCTCCTGCTCTTCAGGGTTCATATGGGCTAAATCGTCGAATGTAAGGCATCCATCATCATTTGCGTCTAAATGGGTGAATAAGGAGTCAAGAACGTGTGCCCTCTTTTCTAAGAACTCGTCGAATTCATGACTTTTGACCTCGCCCCCACCTGCCATCACCAACAGCCGCTTGGCGGCCGTTTCGAGTTCAGGTGTGCAAACTGATAGATCGTATTGGTTCATCATCATATCTATTATGGCCCTGTCATCGAGTATTTCCGACCCCTCAGGCTTGACCATCTTTTTATCACCGCCCGCCTGATTGGTTAACTCGTTATGTCATTTCGTCAGTTGGATGTGGACAAGTTGGACCCAGAGAGCGTGGTAAACACATTGCCTGAGGTCGAACCGAGCGGATTGGGCCTGAGCGACATCGAGGCTGTTGCCGCTAATGCCCGCAGCAGCCTCCAGAGCGGTCAAACCCTTGCTGCTCTCAAGACGTTGCTCGAGTACCCACCTTATGGTAGTGAGGCGCAGGTAAAAGATGCTGCCACATCTGCCGTCATCCAAGTTCTCAGCAGTGCTCGTGGCTCTGAGATTGACGGATTCGTGGGCCAACTCGACGGCGGTGAGAGAGCAACCCTTGTCAAGTTCCTGTATCGCGCGTTTGGCATGAAACAGGGCCAACAAAATGGCGGTATTCTGTTGCAGTGGCACGGAAGTGTTGTCGGTGAAAGCCCTGGCGTTGTAGTGAAGCACCTGACAGATCGCAGGACGCTGTAAGTGCCCACGCGCGTGGACACGTACCGGGAGCCGTGTCGATGGGAAGCTCCTGAGCGCCATGTAGTAGTAGCGAGCCCAATACGTAGGCCGAAAATGTATCTTGTCGTAATCGGCTAGGGGATTGTGACTCCATGCTTATTGAACATCAGCAATCCCCCCGTGATCGCTAGGACCTCAGTTTTCAGCAAATACTGAGCTCAGCGCCCAGGTTCTCCTGAATCCTCGCATCCTTATTGTTATTTACATTATTTAGATTATGACTTTATGTTCAATCCTTATGATTCTAGTCCCTGCTTCATTTTTTCTTGTCCTTAATCACTTTTACTGTGTAGTTACCCAAAATGCTATGTACTTTGTTTCCAGTCGCGCGACTTCCCCAGTTTTGAGACCCAGGTCATAGTAGGTGTTAAAATTATTCGTTTCTTCAAGATGCTTGCTAGATTCAATGTGTATACTATTTCAGGTCTATAATTGGCTACTTGCCGGGGAGCTTACCTGCTGAAGGAAAAATAAAAACAACCCTACGGCAATATTTAAGCTCAGCAGTGTAAATGTGCGAACATTGAGTCATTCGAACTTCACTATAATGCCTCCATCAATTATCAGCCCTGTATATCATTAGTTTACCTGTTGAGCTTATTGGCGCAGTTCGAGCGTATGACCACATTTTCTGTGATAAGAGTTAGATGCTACAGACTACTACTATTTCACAACGTGTCTTTTGATGGACATCAGAGGAGTGGTTAAGGCACCGCCAGCAGCGAGTCAATTTTGACCTTGAGCCCGCTTGGACCAGATACGGAGTGGATGAACATGATAGTTTCTGGTATATTAACAATGGACATTGAGCGCGTTAGAGTAGAGGGACATGGAATGGCACTCTCTATTGCTAAATCGCCTACTGAGGACTATGAGGGTCCAGAGGGGGCATCTAACGAGGCAGAAGTACCTCAGAGTATGCTAACAGCCTTAGATATTGTTGTATCTACATCTCACCTTGTAATTCTTGATCTAGAGATAAGTTAAACATCCCCAAAATTCTAGAGACCCAGTAAGACCACCCATGCGGGACGCAACCGGCGACTCACAGACGCTATATCTTTTTTACGGGATAGTTCATACGCTAGAACTCTTAATAACTAGAACACAGCGTAAAAGCCGGTATAATTAGGGTTTGTACCAAGATTAGTGGCTCAGACCTGATGATTGAGAAGTTGCAGCACTACAATCAAGGAGAGCAGATCCGCCTCTACATCGACATCTGAAGGCTCAAATTAAGCCGCAGGCAATGGTAAAATGAAAGTTCCAGGGGCATTACCAGCATTTTCGCACTATGCTCACTCTGTAACTTGACTCGATATAATCTAACTTAATATCAATTAGCCGAGATGATAGATTCTGACCCGCTAACTAAACCAGCATAGAAGCATTAGTTACACAATAGATATCAAGAAAGGTGATGCGTTATGAGGAGGTACGATTTCTTTGTGTAATTTGAGCCTCACGTGTCCTAATCGCGACATGAAACACGAAGGTTTGACTACATCAAACTGTACAAGACAAAATTCAACCTAGAATGGAACCATCATGAGTATAAATACCGTATTCAGCAGATTCAATTACCACCCACTCTTTTCTTTCTTTAGACAATCTTTCAATGTACTTTTCTAAAGCTTTTGTTTGTGCTATTTTGACTATGGCCTATGGTGCACCCACCATGGACTTTGCCAAGCGTGATACTGGAAATGCCATCCATGATGGTATCTACGGTTCTATGACCAACGCTGCTCAGGTCCAAGACACTCTTAACCGTCAGCTCCAGTCTGGCGATGGCCACCCTACTGCCGACATGATCTCCGCTTTCATTACTGGTGCCGATTCTCAGATTGATAACGGTATTGGATTCCTTGGTGAGGCCCTTGACCCTGTCACCTTTGGTCTCTCTGGCGCTGTCGCTGGTGCTGCCCTTGGTCCTTTCGCTCAATCCGTCACTAACGGTGCGGAGGTTCTCCTCTCCAATTTAGTTGGTGCCCCTCTCGACTTGATTGCCGGTCCCGCTATGAAGTCCTATGTCCAGAACCTTTCCAAGGTCTCTGCTGCATCTAAAGCTAACAAGGTCGACACCTCCAAGCTCGATGCTACCATCAGCCAGTTGAACGCTAAGATCTCTGCTGCTTCTACTAAGGGAAAACGTGACACTGGAAATGCCATCCATGATGGCATCTATGGCTCTATGACCAACGCTGCTCACGTCCAAGACACTCTTAACCGTCAGCTTCAGTCTGGCGACGGCCACCCCACCGCTGATATGATCTCCGCCTTTATTACTGGTGCTGATTCTCAGATCGACAATGGTATTGGATTCCTTGGTGAGGCCCTTGACCCTGTCACCTTTGGTCTCTCTGGCGCTGTCGCTGGTGCTGCCCTTGG
>JAKIRU010000025.1:0-148727 GCA_022577715.1 Wickerhamiella alocasiicola
GTACAGCGGGCGGATGGGTGGACGTGCAAGTAAAAGAACCCCAGTTGGAATCTGGGATACCAATCTTACCCTGGCTGAGGGCTCCAATCTAGAAGCCCTCTGGAAGGTAAGGTTCATGGTCCTTCCCCCAGCGAGGACTGGGTTACCAAACAAACCCACCTTTGAATAGAGTCTATAATAACTTTGACATTCACTAAAAGGGAAAAGGAGACAGAATAAGACCTGCATAGATCTATAAAAGTAATATGATACTAACAAGTGAGCCAATATGCTCACTGCTCTTCCTCATCGCAACTCTGCTCACGTGTGAAAATTTATGTTACTTTGTCGCTTATCGATACCGCTGGCTGGTGTCTCACCTCATTCTAATTGTTGGCTCACAAGGACACACGACAGGCTTGCTGTGTAAGTACCGTTGATGTGCCGGTAATAGAGACTTGAATAGTATCTCTTGCACTTGAAGGTTTATCCAACACATGTGACTTGAATGCAGACACATCCTTCACGTGTGGAGAACGGAAACATGACCAGAACTAGTGCCAACGGTTTCCCTTAAAACTGGCCAGACTTACAAGTTGAACGCACGTGTGTATACGTGGTGCAATGGCTCTGAAGTCTCGTCGATCTAGTGGATCAACAAGTCACCATGAGAAGCAGTCCTAAAGCATCGAGTGAGTCTCCTGATACCGCAGAACATGGTGCTCTTCAAAGTCACAGCTAGAGATACACTTATAATTTCAAGAAGGCTGTTTTTCGTCTCGCGATCCGTTGATTCTCATAGAACCACTCCAAAATCTTCTGATTTGGCACGTGATCAACGGTATCACGTCAGATCACATCTCGCCTGCATCAGATCGTATCAGCGAGTCTATCAGATGAGCCATATCTGCAATGAATTTGCGACAAAAACTTCGAAATTAGAACCGCTTGTTTGAAATGTTAAAAAATATGCTTTTTACTACTCTTTACTGGCCTAACAGTTGCCGAAAGATTTGAAATACTCGGCGATTTGTCATTGCCTCGGCACTCAACGTGCATGGCATTTCTAATGCAGGAACTATATATGAAGGTAGAGCAACGTGGTAAGCTTCATCAAAAGAATTATGAAAGCTGCTATCATTGAAAAGTTCGGTAACCCTGAGGATGTTCTTCACGCTGGTGAGGCCCCTATCCCTGAGCCTCAGGCTGGCCAGGTTCTTGTCAAGACCACCTACGCTGTGATCCACAACCACAACATCGTTAGCGTCAAGGGCACCTACGGTGTCAAGCCTCAGTTGCCTCACATTGAGGGTAGCGAGGCCACTGGTGTCGTCGAGAAGCTTGGTGAGGGTGTTACCAATGTCAAGGTTGGCCAGCGCGTTTCTGTTGCTCGTGCTGTCACCGGTACCTGGGCTGAGTACTTCGTTGCTGGCGCCGCTAGCCTTGTTCCTATCCCTGATGCTGTTGACGACAAGTCTGCTGCACAGATCACCTCCATGCCTCTCTCTGCCTACCTTTTGCTCGACACTCTTGGAGTCAAGGAGGGCGACTGGTTCATTTACAACGGTGCTAACGGCCTTGTAGGTGTCGTCTTGGCCTACCTCGCCAAGGCTAAGGGCATCAACATGATCAAGGTTGTTCGTCGCGCCGCTGCCAAGAAGTCTCTTGAGGACCTTGGTTTCGAGCACGTTGTTGTCTCCACTGACAGTGACTACAAGGAGCAGGTCAAGAAGCTTGCTGGTGGCGCCAACATCGTCGCTGCTGTTGACAATGTCGGTGGCCAGGACGGTGCTGACTTGTTCTCTCTTACTGGTCAGAAGGGTCGTCTCGTTATCTTTGGTGCCCTTTCCGCCCAGCCCATTCCTGTCAACCCTGGTGAGTTTATCTTTTACAACAAGACCATCGTCGGTTTCTGGGCCAGCAGTATCATCAATGAGGTTCCCAAGGAGAAGCTTATCGCCTACCAAACCGAGATTGTCAAGTTGGTCGCTACCGGCCAGATCAAGTTCACCGAGGGTGGTGTTTACAGCCTCGACGACATCCAGAAGGCTGCCACTGCCACTGTGAACGCCAAGGAGGGCAAGATCCTTCTCAAGGCTTAAAAAAATTGCATTTTGTAGAACATAATTGACAAACATTTACGGTTATAATATTACTCGGCTCACCGAAGTATGACTTTCAGCGTCCATATACCCTTACACTTCAATGCCTTCATATTGTGATGTTCTGCTGTGCTTTTGAGGTGCCTGGCACTTACTGAAGACATTCTGGTTGAACTTGGCAGTAGCTACTTCTCGCAACTGCCGCTGTCCAGCGCAGCTTCGAGGCTGCACCATGATCGGTGGTTTTATGATATCACTGTCTCTGCGTGAAATGGCGGAAACGTTGGGCTACTATACTACGCAACTATACGTCGTGATCAAGCATGCTGGGCTTGACTCTGTGCACTGATGTTGCATTGAAACAGGGACTCTAATGTGGACTACTGCTCACAAATAATATAGCTCAAGATTCACACCATCGTGGATCTCATAGTCTGATAGAGTGATGTGATCCTTAAAAGTAATGTGCCCTTTTTTCAGCACCAGCCGATCTGGGGTTGTTCCAATTTGCACAGCAAGAACTTGCTTGAACTGCCCAATGGTGTCCTCCTCGAGGCATTTTACCTTGACGTTCACGCCTGTGCGATCATTGCATTGCACTGTGAGCATAAGAGTCTACTCGCAGCGAAATAATTCAGAGTGTGAAGATATTGAGCGCTCGCCTTGGAAGAAGCACGATTGAGTGTGGAGGTTGGTACCGGCACAAGGGCCGAGAGGAACGCCGGGAAAAGAGGCTTTGCTCGAGGGAACATGCACCGGAAACCCCTTGATCCATTCAAATTATCCGATACTATATATCTATTTTATTTTAACCAACAATGAGACGCTCATCGTCCTCGATGTTATATTCGGGGATCTCCAAGTTCAAGGGAGCAGGACCCTTTCTGATTCTTCCAGAGATATCGTAATGCGAACCGTGGCAGGGGCAGAACCAACCACCAAAGTCACCAGACTCACCAATAGGGACACAACCCAAGTGGGTGCAGATGCCGATCATAACAAGCCACTCGGGGGTATGGACACGCTGGGAGTCAGTCTGAGGGTCACGGAGCGTGGAGACGTCGACGGCGTTAGCCTCATCGATCTCACTCTGAGTACGGTGACGAATAAACACGGGCTTACCACGCCACTTGACTAGGACGTTCTTGGCAAGGGGGATTTTAGAGAGGTCGACCTCGACTTTGGCCATGGCCAACACATCTTTGGAGGCGCTCATGGTGGTCAAAAAGTCCTGAACGGTGGCACGGGCAGTGGCAGCGCCCAAAACACCAAAAGTACCAATCATGAAGTACGAGATGTTGCGCGAGACGTCTCTGTTCTGGTGCTTGATGTCCTCGCTGTAGTCGGGGACCTTGAAATTGGAAGCGCCGCCAACGGGCTTGTTGTATGAAGCGTAGCTACGCATAGCGCTGCGAGCAGCCAATTTAATGGGGTTACGCAGCATTTGTGAAGTTGGTGAGTTTTCTGATTGTGTAATGAATGATTGGTGGACGGGGACCAACCGCGGGATGGGGCGCTATAGGGGTGCTATGCACCAGATACAGAAACGCGTGCCGGCGGAGGGCGCAGCCGCAGATCCACATGATCAATCTATCAAATATAGATACCTTAGCTATTAATTGAAATTTAATGCGATTTACAAACAACTGAGCGCTTCCCTTCCACTCCTCATTGCTACCGAGTGTTACTAACAAACATCTGATTCGCCAGTGTCGGCGTGGCCGAGGCGACGGCGAGGTATGCGGAAACGCATGACACCCAGAACGAATTGAGCCGCCAACAAGCGCCAACAAGTCCCCCTTGTTTTGCTGGAGAATTATAGGGCTCAATTAGACTCATTAATTCATGTGTAGCCGACCTCATGCGTCATGCATAATCTATGCATCAATACCTCATTTATATACTAGTGCTAATCTATGCATTTTGTGACTATGGTAACACTTCATTTGGTCCGGTCTCACAACTCGCGCTCATAAATCATC
Source organism: Wickerhamiella alocasiicola (assembly GCA_022577715.1). Taxonomy (NCBI): domain Eukaryota; kingdom Fungi; phylum Ascomycota; class Dipodascomycetes; order Dipodascales; family Trichomonascaceae; genus Wickerhamiella; species Wickerhamiella alocasiicola. The sequence goes on from JAKIRU010000025.1 coordinate 4,064, forward strand.
ATCACGAGGGTCACCGTACTCCCAAATTCCAACACGGTCACGCATACCTGCCGCCTCAAGCTCCTTCAGATGTTTGTAAATAGACGAGCTATCACCACCAGTCAAGTATGTGTAACCATTGTCGATTAACCGTGAGTTCAGGTTGTCATTGGGACTCTCCGAATCCTCAGTGTAAACAATCACACCCGCGCCGGCAACTGACACCACAACCTGCGTGCCGAGGAACTTGCGAAGATGCTCGGTGATGTATTTCTTATAGTCACGAGGAGGAGCGTGAATGTAGGCGAGGCGCTCAGTTGACGCGAGGGCAGGGAGCGTGGTCACGGCGAATTGGGCTGGTAAAGGGCGCAACTCCTCCAACTTGGCCTCAACCTGGGCACCAGTATCGAGAAGAACCAAGCTGTAGGGGTTTACTTCTTCAATCTTAGCTCTAAAGAACTGCAAGCCCTTCTTGTATACAACATTGTCGTTACGACGAGGCGTCTTCGCGAAAGCGTGAGCACTCGAGTTGGCACCAGCAGTGAAAAACTGAGCCAGCTGTGTTGAGAGCTCCTTAAACTTGCCATCATCGCTGCTCAAGCGGTAAGATACTGTATGGGAAGTTGTTGCCGTGATAACTGCATCTTGCAACGCTGGGCGAGCGGCACTAACAGGAGCCTCTACCGCCTCGGTGGCTGTGGTGGTGGAAGCAGCGGGGGTGACTTGCTTGGGTTCTTCGGGGACATAATCAACCCAGATACCCTTACGAGCATCACACGCTGACTCCTGGAGAGCATCAAATTCTTTGCGAAGACCGTACTCGTTTGCGGCAGGCTCGAATACAGATGCAAGACCCTCAGACAACAGATAGTTGCCGAGCGCAATCTTTTTACCCCGCAAATAGGTCTGCGCAGTGAATGCACCAGTCTTGTCGGTGCCATAGACCTTGATTTCGACATCACGCTGCAAGTAATTTTTATTGACATAGTCGGTGACCTGGTCGGCACCAGGCTCGCTGTTACGCGGCACCTTAATACCAGCACAAACAACGCTCAAGATGCAGTTCTCAGAAGGAACAATCACACGCATACGGCCACCTTGAGGAGCAACATAGTCAACGACACCAGGGATACGGCCACGGCGCTCCAAAGCAGAGAGATAAGCCTTGGCTCTAACTTGTGACTCACTGGCATCAACTTGCTTGGCTCCAGAGGGAGGCTTGCCCCAAATGCCTCTTTTTTGCTGTTTAGCCTTCTCCTCGGCGCTCAAAAGCTCAGCAACGAAGGGTGACTGGCCATTTCCTTGACGAACACCAGCGTAACCAGCGGCAACGATGTGCTCGGCCACATTTTTACCATCAAGCGCAACAGTGACTAGTTCACGCTCATTGTCCTGACGGGTACCGTCCACGAGTACCTCCACTTCGCGACCGATGGTTAACGCACGGAGATACTCCTTCGCCGCATCAAACCAAGGAGCAGTATCGGGATTATTGCGACGGGGTGCCACAATGGAGGAGAGTTGGACAGTTCTATCGTCATCTAAGACAATGGTATCACCGGATACGATCTTCTGGACTGTGGTGTTGGAAGCAGAGGCGGTGCGAGCAGCAGAGGCATCGGCGTTGGCCTTCCAGATGTTGTAACCACTCTTTTTAGCGCTCGATTCAGCCTTGCGCAACTCCAGCGAGCGATCAGAACCGATAATGGAGGTTTGGTTCTCAGCGAATTTCGCCAAACCAGCGCCGACCAAAGAGGTAGCGATATCACCTGCGGGATGAATCAAGGTCACGAGGGGCAAATCACCAGGACCAGCAGCGATAAAAACGCAGCGAATATTACGCTGGAGCAGTCTCTGGCTCACCAAGTCACGGGCAGCATCACCAAAGGGTTCGCCAGGACCTTGAGGACCGGTAGAGCGAGGAGATCTGATACCAGCAAGCAGAACTGGTCCACTGAAATGATAATCAGGATCCATCATTGCTCTAACGATGACTCTGTCACCACTAATGACCTTCTCGACAATTGAAGGGACCTGGCGGCCCGATCCGTGCAATTCGAGCGGGCAATCTTTGACTAGCTTGATATTTCCGGCACCCCACAAGCCTCTCTTTTTAGTGCGAGCGGTTTCTTGTGCCGTCTTCAAAGCACTTTCAACAGACTCGAAGCCAGGCTTAACGGGAGCGTCGTCCCTTAACTTGGCGGCTCCATCAGCGAGGACCTTCTCCACAAGAGAATCAAACACAGGGGAGCGAATATCGACAAACTCGCGGTCCTGGGCGGTGTAAACAGTGCGCACCTGCACGGGTTTACCCACTAACAATGTACGCAAGAGCTCACGTCCGCAGAAACCTCCTTGTTGGCTGTCTACACGAGGTGCAGTGACATACGCCAAGGAGACAGTGCGGTCTCCGGAGGCACTGGCAAGCACCAGGCTATCACCGCTAATAACGCTCTTGACTTTGGACATGACGTGTAAACAAGTCAGCAGTCGCGTTGGCGAACTTGGCAGCGGAGATCGAGATTCAGTTTGCCGGGGAGAACATGTTTGGGAAGTTATGGGTTTGATGTAATTTTTAGATACCTCTACTAAAGGCGCTAGTTATTGAGACGCAGAGACGCAGAGCAGCTCAGGAATCGATAGAGTATGCGAGTTGCCACCTAGTTCGAGATCACTCAAGGCGGACCAGTGAATCTAGAGCAAATTAGACATTGGGCCGCTATTAGTTGATATCCCGCTAAGCGTGCTACACCTATTCATGGTCAATTTTCTTTTCTATGGGTACAATTCAAGCTCTGTTCCAAAATTCTTACTTTTCCTCATCTTTATACATGTGGCGTAGGCATTGGCCTTGGCGTTACTAGTCAACTGACAAAGTAGGCACTAAAGTGAGCGTGCTATTGGGTTCTAATCGCACCAATGCAGTCTAAACGGACAGTTCTTTAGCAATTATATACACAGATACGTAAAATTACTTATTTACTCAAAACACAAACACTCGAAACTGTTTCCATCTCTTCCCAGCGCTAACCTTACATCTTGCAGCTCCGCTCAGCTACGCTTAGTTATGCACACCAAGGACGACTACCTGGGTCAGATCTTTGAGAAATGCGTTGCTGCTATCGTCGGTTCACACAACGTACGCATGAATAAAAGTGCATTTCAGTATCTGGTCCTGCTGGCTGAACTGCGAATGCACGAAACGTTTAAAGACCTTGCAGAGCTTATTCGTATCCAAAGGCGCACACAGCCAACTCTGGCCGATCTTATGCTATGGATCACTCGTAACAATCTTGATTTGGTCGCCACAAAACCTCTGAGAGGTCCCCACGTCGAGGCTCTCAACTCTTTACAGTTTGACTTTGATGTCGCAGATCTCCCCGAGGAAGAGGCAGTATTTTTCGATCCTCAGCTTTTCCAAATCAAGAAAATTGTTCAGTCACGCCAGGATTTACCTTCATATGCGCCTGAGTGGTCTCCTGCCTTACCTCCCGACCATACATACATGGAAACTGCTAATTTCTCCAACGAAGTTCGAGGACTACAGGAATTGCACGAGAAATTATTTGAAGAGGGTCATTTGGCCGAGCTTGCTTTACAGAGATTACTAGGCTCGAAGGGAAGCGTCAGTGCCATTGACCTGAGCTTCCCAGGTCCCGAATCACAACAAAGAACTGTCGATGTCATAGGTGAGGACCCCGAGCCCGCACGGGAAGAATCTGAGCCTGCACAGAGAGCAGTCGAGCATCCAGATCATTCGATGGAGGTTGACTCCGTGGCATCGTCAAGGGAGCCTGAGTCTAAACCTGCAGAATCCGCGTCCGCTGAACCAAGTGAGCTTAGCTCGGCGCAACCGGAAAGTACACCTGTAAAGACCGAAGGTGAAGGTGAACATGCGACCATCAAATTCGAACTGCCACGTCCTGATGAGGATGTTGAAATGGAAGATGTTACCGAGCAATCTCCTCAGCATCAAACAGGTGAGGCCAGCGCTGCGTCTGAACCTGACGCCGTCGAGCCCCAAAACAATGAGAACACAGATAAGGTCGAAACAACAATTCCCACAGATGCGCAAGAGGACGCACCGGCGGATCCACCGGCACCCAAGATCAAGCTCAACTTTTCCAAACCTGCGCCAGAAAAGGAGGAGGACGAGCAACCCAAATCTTACATCACAGTTGTTAACAGTGAACCTGCTCCACAAAAATCACTGTCTCTCAAAATTAATTTCAAAAAGCCAAAGAAAAGTAAGTCTTCAAATCGACCTCGCGTCGATATTGAAGAGCTTGCTCGAAAGCACGTCAAGGAACACGAGGAGAAGCAAAATCGGAATGAAGACGATGATTCGAAACCTCAAACCCTCGACGCATATCTTCAAAATGCCCTAGAGTCCTTTACCTAGATTATTTATAGTCATTACATACAGAAAGTCATTTCACCCGATCTTCCTGACCGGGGAAGCCTTTACTTATATATCGCAAATTTGTCCTCATTAATAGTAACAAGTTCAACAAGCTACACTAGAGGATTACGGCTAACTGAGCTCAAATAATGAATCATAAATGACTGTATATACAATAAATATTTAGGTTTAACCATGCAACTTCTTTTCTTGCTCTTGGCGCTCTTTGTCTCTTTTGAGCTGTTCAAGAAGATGACGCGCACGACCTCCAATGTCCTCGGGGTTCTCGCCCTCGGGTGTCGGTGATGAGACGAATGGGTCAGTATCATCCGCGCCATGAGAGGAAGGAGTCGCCTCTAATTCCTCGTGGAGTTCTTCACTCTTTGGCTTCTCTTGATTACGACGCGCAGCCCGGCGGCGAGCAGAGCGAGCATTGGGACTGGGACCTGCGGCCTTGAGCTTGTCGAGTAGACTGTCAATATTGGTCTTCTCCCCCTCAGATGCAGCGGCAATGGTTGAGGCGGCAACGGCGGCATCGATTTTCTTGGGCGACTCAATAAGCTTGCGACGCTGTTCATATACGCGCATCTCCGCTTCACGTTGCTCATTATCGATACGAGCCTGACGATACTCTTTCACAAACGTAGAAAATTTCTCGAAGAACGAAGAAAGAGCCTGCTTATCGTTGGGGTCCTCACCGTAAAGGGTCATGGTCTTCTTGAGGTTGTTAGTGACAGCGTTGTTGAAGTCAGACAGTAAAGTAGCCTTCTCACGAGCCTCTTTGAGAGCAGGTAAAACATAGCTCATGAATCTATCCTTGGGATGGAACAGGCTGGGGTCGCTCAATTTCCCCTTGTCAACACTCATCTGAATGTTTCGGATATTAGTTGAATACTCGATACACTCATTCCTCAAGTGCTCAAACGACAATCGCGAGGCAGTGGTACAATCCTGAAGCTCTCTAGTGAATTCTTCCAGCTCAGGAGTCATTCCTGTGCGAACAATGCGCTCAACATAATGCAAAAATGTCATGGAATTTGTATCATCTTTAGTGAAGGCCAGACGCTGCAATGTACCGAGACGGAAACCTGAAACCTCTTTACCTTCACCATTCATATAATTACCAACATGTAAGATAATAGAGAGCAGATTCTGGAAGTTTTTGCTATTAACGACAGCATTGGAGCACTTATCCATAAGTTCAAGCTTGTCAAATAACCGCTGGAAATCGCCTTCATAGTTGATCGCCATGAGCAAAGCACGACTACGTATGCCCCAATAAGACTGTAGGTTGAATGTAAGCTCAAGATAGAAACGATCACTACGCGCCAACTCTGCAGGGTCCTTCTCAGGCGGCCCAGGATCCTTTTCATTCACCCAATCTTGGCCGTATGGCTGCAGATTACGAGCAAGTGACACGGGAATATCGGTCGCTTGAGGGGTAGCAAAAAACTCGATAATATTGTGATGGTCCATTATCTCAGAGTGACAGGCAAGAATCTTGCCCACAGCTGTCTCGACGCTGAAACCACTTAAGGTATGCAGGTTGATCTCGAAGTGTTGAGAGACCTCACGAGGCAAGAAAGTAACCTTGTCCTCTTCCTTCTTACTGGCGTTCTTGATTCTTCTAATCTCCTTGGCAGCGAAGAGTTTATCAACCTCGTCAAAAACGCCTTGCTTCATCAACAGCTCCGACATTGTTGGGGTACCAGGGGGTTGTACTCGGCTCCAAATGGTAGACTCGACATCATCCAATTTCTCCCAATGGATTTTCTTAAGCTTCTTTCCGCCGCGAGTTTCTTGAGGTAGAACGGGGCTGGGAGTAGCCGGAGTTAGAGCAGCCTTTCCGTCGGGTAGAGGAGGAGGAACAGGCGATTTGCCCATCTGGAATGGCAATGGCGGTGCTCCGGGAGGAAGTGGAGGTGCGGGTGGTGCAGGTGGTACAGGCGCCGAGGCAACAGGCAAAGGAGGGGCAGGAGGAGCTGGAGGCGCTGGTGGTGCAGGAGGTGCTGGGGGTGCTGGTGGTGCTGGTGGCGCGGACGAAGCCACAGGTTTTGTGAGAACAGGCCCAGTCTTTGCACTGCCAGAGGTGGAAACACTAGTGGGCACCTTTTTGCCATCAGTAACAAAACTAGGGGGAGGGTCAGAAGAATCAGCTGGACCAGTGTGGCCCAACAATTCTCTATGCATCTCATCCAAAGGTTGTTCCTGAAAGTCAAACCCACCAAGTGTGTCCTTTGTCGGGGCAGGAGCCATTGGCAAAGGCTTGTCAAGGGAGCTCTTACGGCCATGACCGTGGTGATGTCCACTTGGCTTTCTAGAATGATGAGCCTTACCCGACGACTCGCGAGAGCCGCTGTGCTCCATACTTTGAATATTCTCAACAAAATTGGGGTCCCTTACAAGCATCAACGCCTGCTTTAATGCCTCGTGAAACTTCATCTGATCCTCTCCGCGTTCCGAAGCCACCTGAGCGAGTTCACTCATGAGCTGTTGCACACGGTCATCATTGAGATACTTCTGAACATCGTTTGTGCTGTGCTGCAGCTCTTCAAGATCGCGCAATTTGGCAAGCTTCTCCTGGAAGAGCTGTTTCTTGTCATATCCAGCGTTAAGTTGCACGGCACTATCAAGGACGTCAGTGCTTCCAGCCGCAGCAACCACTGCAGCGGCCAGCTGGTCGGTGGTCTTTCCCTCCCGTTCCGCACGCTTTGCAAGTTCAGCCATAAGCTCCTTGACTCGGCCATCATCCTCCCATTTGACAACATCGTTAGAGGCATTCTGCAGTTCTTCAAGTCGCTTTTGAATCTTGAGTCGTTTCTGGAATAGGGCTTCATCATCCTCCTGAGGTTCTGCTGCTACTTCCTTCACCTTACGGTCATCTTGACCGTCCCAAATGTTAGACATCTCCAGCTCATGTGCCTCTAGTTGCAACTCCTCCATTTTATCACGAAGAGCGCGGAGTCTCGAGTTAGGCTCGGCTTGTACAGTTGATATGCGACGCTGATTCTTCAAATTGGCATCCAGTTTGGTGCGTAAGTTGTTCATCATTTTGTTGCCACTGGGTGCTTTTGTAGCATTGGTGGGTGTCTGTTTGTTGCTTTCCTGGACCATGAGATACAGCTCGCGAATTTCGAGCTCACGTTCTTGCATCTCCGCCAGATGCTTCTTATCCCTCTCGTATCTCTCATTTTCCAAGTCTTTATTCTCTCGACGAACTTTCTGCAGAACAACCTTAAGATCATCAAGCTCTTTTTGCAACCTGCCTACATTACCATTGTCGCCTCTGAGTAGCTGCTTGTTCAGATTGCGGTATTCTGCCTCGAGCATCTGATATTTTCTTGTCGACTCCTTCGCATCTAAAAAGGCACGGCGCGCCTCCACATCAGTCATTAGACGATCAGAGAGGCTTTGTACTTCAAAATTAACAATCTGAGACACATTTTTACCTTCTTTTGACATCGCAATGTGAGATGCAAGCTCATCAAGAAGCATGTATCGCGACACGTCCTGTGAATCGACCATAAGCATGTGCTGAAACGTGGAAATGGCACGCCCTTCTGCAGCAGTACCTGTGAGGCGCTTTTGTAAAATACGCGCGAGCTCAACAAGATCATTCTGGTCCACATTGGTGACCTCATCTCCTTCGTTCAACTCATAGATATCGTCTTCCTCTTGAGCCTCATAATCCGATATACTCTGGGCAATACGGCTATCTGGGAACTCTTTCATCCGTTTGAAAAGCTCATCAATACCAGAGTTCTTGAATTCAAGACGAATATGCACACGGATCTTGACATCACCGCAATTTTTGGGATCCACCAACTGACATATTAGAAACAATGAAGTTACAGCGTATTCAATGAGGATAGACTCGCCTGAGAATCCTGAGCTTGGTCTTGGATCTTTTGAATCTGTGGAAGAGGTGTTCTTATTCCATTTTCCTCTCTGGTTGAGACCGTTGAGTATTGCTTTGAACCAACGCTGGAAGCGAGTCTGTGGAGCTCTCTGATTTGAATTATCCACGGTAGCGTTGTGTGTAAAGGCATCCAATATTATCTGCTGACCACCTCGCTCAAAAATCAGTAATATGAATGACAAAATGTCGCTCGTAATACGCTTTGTATTTGTACGGTCACTGGTGAGACTTCGCAAAAGGCACTCGACAATTTTATTGGTGGCCAGTTGTCTCGCCGCTGAGCGGACCGAAAATAATGCTTTAAAACATTTGATAATCTCGTATTCTCGATCGAGTTCACTTTTGAGAGTCGTAACCTGTGAGTTAATGCCACTGAGAATAGACAGGAGCAACATATGGCCTTGTAAATGCATGAACTCTTTGACCCATTCGACCGGTTTCGTACGAATTTGGACTCCCAAAGTAGAAATGTACTGAATGTCTTGTGAGTTTTTCATAATCCGTTCGACAAAATGAGCGGGTGTATCTTTGGACCCATCTTTATCGGTCTCTATGATGGATTGTACGCGCGATCCGGAGGATCCATGTGATAAAGTACTGAGAACAGACGCATTATCGTTAGAAGTAACTCCTGCCAGCATGTTTTGGTGCAGAAGCAGCCGTTTCTTATCGACAGGGTATTCATCCATTTGTCGGGCAACGGCTGGGCTAACATGCTTCATATTACGGCTGCTCAACAGTTCACTGAACATCTTGTGGATTGTCTCATCAGAAGCGTGATCTATCTCTGTGGTAGGCGGCGGAATCTGGGGAGTGGATGGCATGACGTCAATATTCTTGAATGGACGCCGCAACCGAGATGATTGAACACTTCCCACTGAAGCCACCGAGGTAGTTCGTGAAGGTGACCGGGAAGTGCGCTGTGAAGGCGAGTGAGACGAGCTCCCGCTACGATTCGTCGTGCGCTTCATCTCCACAAGGTAAGCTGCTGACAGGTGGCTGGAAAGGGGAGGGCTTGTTTGGGAAGGGTGAGCCCAATGGGGCAGATGAGCGAATGATTATGTATAAAAACGTTTCTAACGATTAAATTTAGTTATCTAGTAGACCTTGCATCAAACAGAAGTGACCATGAATGATCGCGTGCGATTCGGCGATCATGTCGAGCTTACTATCCAGGGATCACTACTGAATTCGGGGATGTCAGTCTTAGATAGAATTTGCGTAAAAATGTACATCAATTCCTTTATTTAAATTACTTTAAGAGCATAGGCGTGCTCTTTAACCCAGAGCTGCTTTCACTACCCCTACAAGAGCAGTTGTTTGAATCTTCTCCGAGCCTCCGCCGCTAAGTCGGAATTCGATATCTGCCAGCCCTGCAAGAATAGTAGCGCGTTCTTTGACGGAAAGTGCCTCGATGACCTGGATCTCGGCGCCCACGCACGTTAAAATATCTGCGAGTGCGTACCCCTTCGCAGCCTTGGCCTCACCGAGGGTGTTGAGAGCTGTATCCCAGCTTTCGTTGACCAGACTGTGAATTATACGCTCGATTGTGTCTGTATCAGGAGTTCCCAAACAGTCGTAGATATCACTGGGCTTGATAGTTCCTGTAACTCGAGAGTTGCATGCCTGCAGGACACCCAAGACACGACGCATGTCGCCCTGTGCCTGTACTAACAGAGCTTCAACAGCGGCGGGTTCAATCTTGACTTTCTCGGCATCGATAACGTGTCTTACACGGTCTCTGAGTGCATCAGGAGTAAGAGGAGAGAATCTGTGTCGTGAACAGCGGGATACCAGTGCAGGGTTCAGCTTGTGGCTATAGTTTGCAAGCAGACAAAACCTGGTAGATCCGGAGTATTTTTCCATGGTACGTCTCAGAGCATTTTGCGCTACATTGGTCATATGATCGGCCTCGTCTAGAATTACCAGTTTGAGTCGTTGAGTAGCGAACATCTGTTGCGTCGACGCGAAGTTCTTGATATCATTGCGAACAACATCGATTCCACGGTCATCTGAAGCATTCAACTCTAACACCATGCGTTTGTAATTGTTTCCATACAGTTCACGAGCGATGGCAGTGATGGTACTAGTTTTGCCAGTACCAGGGGGGCCATAGAAGAGTAAATGAGGCAGTTGGCCGTTTTTAATAAAGGCCCGCACTGTCGAGACCACTTGCTCGTGTCCAGCAACGTCGTCAAGTACCTGTGGACGATACTTTTCTACCCAAGGTAACGCGTCCATTGAACTTGATTACTATAGTCGAGGGATGCGTTTGGAGGCTTGGGGAAATGTTCTCGGAAATTTAACGGAAATTTGGAGTCCCACACTCGAACCAAGAGCGGCTCAAGCAACTCCTCTCGTTCCACAAGGTATTGCTACGACTATCAATCGTGGACAGTCGCACATCTATGAAGTGCCACAGAACATGCGGAATGACGAGATAACGCTGTCAGTCTGTTCATTTCAGGGAAATGATTCCACTTTGTCCTTGAAAGTTAACAACACGAGGTTCGTAACGAACCAAGGAGTCGCCACTCTGGACATGATGAGTGAGTTCACCACCAACGGCACTATCACGGTGCAAGCTCCCGATGATGTCCCCGCAGGTGCCACTTGGTCTTATCAGATTGGTTCCGCAGGTGCTGGATCATATCCTGGAGGTAAACAGCTGTTTTTTGTCGACTCTGATTTTGCAAATGCACTTTTCGTAACGTCTCCATTGGACGGCTTGTTAAGGACCTGGAGAGAAGTTTATGACAACGCCAGTGCAGTTGATGCTCTCCACGCGATGAGAAACATCACACAGATTAAAACTGAAAACCTCACAGTAGGCATTTTTCCCATCGATTCCCCAATGATGAGACTTTCCCGTTCATACTGCGCAATCGCTGCTAATGAGCTGCTAAATCAGAATAATGCTGATCAGAGTACGACTCGTCGTGGTCAAAACAAAGGATATAAATCCCAGTTTTTCGTCAAGGGGCTCAACAAATCAGCTGAATACTTCGCCATCATGGGCTTACCATCACCGGAGAAGGGGTATCTTGGTGGTACGGTATTCACACCCACTACCTTTCTCACCAAAACTTCTACTTCATGTCAAGTTATATACAATATGAGCTTCTGTTCTGACATGGCCTTCGCTGTTCCTGGAAATGCATCTTCACACACACCTCGAGAACTAACGGCTCTGTATGATAGCATCGCATCTGGCCGTTACAAAAACTTCACAAAATCTTTGCAACAAATAAACTGTAACACGTCCATTGAAAAGCAATTCTCTCCAATTCGCAGCTGCCAAGATTGCGCCGATTCCTATAAAGATTGGCTTTGCACTACGACCATTCCTCGCTGTGCAGACATGACGAACAATGCCTCCTATCTTGCAGTTCGTCCCCCTGGAAAAAGTAGGAATCCTCTCATCGATGAGGTGATCCAACCAGGCCCTTATAAGGAAATCCTACCATGCAAGGAACTATGTTATTCGTTAGTGCGCGACTGCCCGTCTGTCTTCCAATTTGGTTGTCCCTCTGGACCACAACTAGCTCTCTCCTACGGTGAATATACTGATGACGGTGATGTTACCTGTAGTTATCCTGGTGCGGTTTACTTTGAGAGCAGGGGACGCTACCTGGTGCCATCTTGGATTCTCATCGGCATTATGCTTCTTTTGATTGCCTAGGGCGGACGTACCGTTGCCGTGTTAGTTCCTTTTCATCCTGCATATTTATTTGAAAACTTCACACGGCGCACAACTCTTTGAAACATCCTCAAGGTGTGACATTTACATACCTCTTTAAAGCGCGAAGAAACAATAATTTAATTTTATGTACAAAAGCAGAAGACTCACTCAACAGTCAAGTCCAAATTACATTCTTTGACCTTTTCTAGCTCCTTTTTCGATACAGAGGCAATGTAGTTGAAGAACTCGACGCAGTCGTTTGCATCCTTCAGCTGACGCTGAACATCATCACGTTGGCGACTTTGAGCCTCAATGTCGGATTGGAATGCAGCACGAACATCTTGAGCAGGGAACTTAAGAACCTTACGACACTCTGTAGCAATTCTGTTGGCGTTTGTATTGACATAGCCGAGGTCATCAATCTCCAATGCAATTTTGCGCGCAACTTTACGCGGGATGGTATTTGGGAGCTCATGCGCAGCGAAGAGGCCCAGGCATAAAACGCCGACCGCGGCTACAGGGACTGCTAAATGCTTGATATGATTCAAATCCAGAAGCTTGAGGGCCTTTACAGCGGGATGTGATAAGAAGAGCTGCGAAGCACCCAAAAGCGAGAAAATGGTGAATGATGAAGTCAATGCTGAAGAGTTAGAGGTCACAAGAGCGCTCTTGCTGGCTTGAAGGATAGGGAGTGGTTTCTCAAACAAGAATGTAAAATCGATAAAATCGCTGAACGAGAGCTCGGCCTTAATGTGGCGGCCCAAGTTGTCGCGCTTACGACAAAACATTGCGTTTTTCTGAAATACGCGCGAGAATGCAGGCTTCTCACCTACATGCAGGACACCAAGTGACTTGATGGCATTTACCGCTGATGAGGTTACGTCGCGTGCATTTTCCTCACAAGCGTGCACGGCGTCCTGAATCTTGGAGATGACTATTTCCCTTGTTTCCAAAGCGTAATTGAAAACATCAAAGATACCTTTGTACTCAGCCACTGGCTGCTCCCCCACTGAGTCGACCACTTTGCGCAAATACTCGATCGTCTGGTTATGGACTGCTTGACTGAGACGCTCAATATCACGATCGATCTGCTCGGAGACTGCAGCACATTCCTTGATGGATTTATCGAGAGATGGCGCCAAGTTTTCTAGCTCGTTGTCGAGTTGACCGCGCTGCTCGATTGCCTTCTCACTGTTAGCGTTCGAAAGAAGAATGACATCATCAAGGGTATTCCGCAAGTAGTTTTTGGCAGGTTGAAGTTTTGACAACGCCCTTTTTTCCAGCACAAAGTTGCGAAGACGACTTTCAAGACAGTCAAAGTCGGGGGTGTCAGGGCCGTGAGGATTGTTGTCTGGATCGCCAGGGGAACCGTTCGAGTTAACGAAATGGACAAAATCATTTGCCCCCTTATGGGTCTCAGGGATGAGGTCTTGTATCTGGTTCATAATGCGGTTTCTGCACTTGTTCTTATCATTGATCTTGTCAAAGTTGTTGACAACGATGAAAACCAGCGATTTTTCACGACCGACATTGGCGACAAACTCTTTGGAGGACTGAGTGAAGTGGTTCTCAGCAGATACCACAAAGATAACCAGATCGATTTCCTCCTGGCGGCCAAACAAGTCACTGGTAGTAGCAACATCCACGTTGAGACCAGGTGCGTCAATGAGGCAAATGTCCACAATTCCGTTACAAAGAATAGCCGTAGAAGGGTCGCGCGAGTCCTGAATATAGACTTTTAACAGCACATAGTTATCTGTTTGGTGCACAAGCTCAGAAAGATCCTCAATTGCGTACACCTTGTACGTAGAGAGGTCATCACGTTGATAGGTTTTGCCCTTGTAGACGGCATGCACTTGTTCTCGCTGATCATTTTTATTGTAATCAATCACTTCACAAAAAACGTCGGTGCAGGGCTGTTGGTCTACTGGCAGGACTTGACGCCGCAACAAGGCGTTGCAAAGAGACGATTTGCCAGCATTGACATCGCCGGTAATGAGTACATGAGAGCTGGTGTTCTCAATACGCTCCCGCAGCTTGAAAGAATGGGCAATTGTTTTGGAGAGAAGCTGTCCAAGGTAGTGCCCCGTTGTTTGCACCTGACTTTGTTGGTCAACTTTCATGTTGAGATCGAGCACTTTGAGAGGTTCCGTCGGGTAATGAACGGGTTTTGCCTTGACAAATTTCTGGATCTCGACCAAAATTTCAATTTGCTGCGTGAGCCATCGTTCCAATGCCAGCCGGGAATCATTGTACTGCAAGCTCATAAGTTCAGACCCGAGTTGCTGTTTTGATCCAAAAGAGAGCGAGCGCTTTGAACCGTTGCCATTGCTTAAAAGAGACAACATTCCATCTACCGCAACCACATCCGGCTTGAGAGGACCCTCCTTAGGAGGCTCTTTGGAGTCGGGGTTTCCCATGAGTAAGGGTGAAAGGGTGCGATGGGGGTGCGATGAACTTTGTGAACCCGGTGATGAATGAGAAATGAATTGCTCCCTTAATCAATGAAAAAATGACTGGGTGATACAGACATAGATCTCTTTCGTAGTCCTGCTTTACACGCGCTCTCTCCCGTCACACTCCAGCAAACCACCCCATAAAACCGTTTGTCACGTGATATATTGAACCCAAGGAAAGTCTTAAAAACATGCCAGAGCCAAAAAGAATGAAAGTCAGGCGATAATGAACGGAATTTTCGCTATCAAAAAACCAATAGGACCCAGCTCTCAAGAATGTGTTGGAAAGTTGAAACATGTTTTCACCAACTCTCCATATTACACTCCAGACAAAGCCAAAAAACGCAAGCATCAGTTCATCAAAATCGGTCATGGAGGTACCCTCGATCCATTAGCAGACGGCGTGCTTGTCATTGGTGTGGGCTCAGGTACTAAGCAGCTACAAAAGTACCTCGGCAACTGTGAAAAGTCATACACCGCGACTTGTCTTTTTGGATGCTCAACGACTACATACGATAGTGAAGGGTCTATATTAGGATGGTCACACGTTGACATCGAAAATGACGAAATTGAGAAGGCGCTCACAAAGTTTCAGGGTAAGATTTCACAGGTACCGCCTGTATTCAGTGCACTTAAGATGGATGGTATGCCCTTGTACGAATACGCGCGTAAAGGAATCCCTCTTCCCCGTAAAATTGAGGCTAGAGAGTGTGACATCACCCACATCACGGCCTCGCCGCTGTATTCTGACCACAACTACAACTTTCCCGAGTCTACCGCCTCTGATTCTGAGAAGCAGTTCGCACAAAGTGTAACTGGGGATGACCTCTCTGGCGGAAAACCGCTGGAGAAAGGACTCTGCATCGATCTTAGCTTCTCTGTGAGCTCAGGTACATACATTCGCAGTTTGATCCACGACCTTGCCCGGGAGCTTGGTGTCCAGGCTCATATGGTAAAACTGACGCGCAACTCTCAGTCCGACTGGGAGCTAGGAAAAAACGTTCTTCCTCTAGACATCTTTGATCTGGATCATGAGAAATGGTGGCCCCTTCTCAAGAGCGTGCTTGACAATGGCCCCAAAAGGAATGTCGAAGATGATAGCTCTGAACTCCTCCGCGAAAAAACTAAGACTAACGAGCCAGAGGAGCCAATTAAAGTGGATGGAAGCAGTTAATGCGTAGTTTTCAGCGACACACAATATGGCATTGGTTCAGATCTTCACGTGAGGTCATACGACCTTGAAGTGCTGTGTCGACATTGGCCACAGAATTGCATGTCACACAAGGCACTCATGTCGTTGGCGACAACAACTTTTATGCCTTCTAAGATTATGATTAAATAATTGTTATGGGATGTAGTTGAAACACTCGCAGAATGTATCAATTCTTTCAGCGACCATGTAGAATCCTCATCATGTTCTTCACCCACCTAGTCATCCATCCAGCCAATCTGCTCGAGTACAACATCTTCCTCCGGTGGCTCTTCGAGCAGCTCCTTTTGTGCCTCATCATCGAAGTCATCGACAACAGAGGTCACACTCAAGACATGCTGCAGCGCTCGTAGATATTTAGGCAAGCTTTTGTAGTACATAGACCCGTCATATGCAAGTTCAGCAAGTCTTTGGATAGTAAATGGCGGACCATTGAATTCGTAGAGCCTTTTATTGATTGAAGTGTGCAAATCAGTACAGCTCTCGATCACATCAGTAAGGGGATCCCTCGTGGTCTCTACAGGCTCAAAATGTGTATCTATTTGTGACTTGATACTCTCAATAATATCTTCACGCGTTGCTGCCCAATTCTTGACCGGCTCCGCCGCCGCTATCTGCTGCAATGTTGTCATTAGTGGCTGTCAAGCACGATGGGCCTGATTAGTGGTAAGAGAACGCGATGATTTGACTGGGTCCTGTGGAACCCACAATAGTTTGTCAAAAAGCGCCAAGAAACAAAGTGTAACTTGCCTTAAAAGAGAAGCTCAATTTTGGAGTAAATGTGCACTGAGGATGCATGTGATCTGCATGTGATTGCATAGCATGGTGCTATCAGATCACTCGCCATCACCAATCGCTCAGTCCATCTGAGAGTAAGAGTTCTTTGTGTTGTTGTCCTACTTACGAGCAGTTAATATTGACTATGTAGACTCGCACGCAATGAATTGAAGGCGTGCTCAGCAAATTCAGCGTACTACACTTTCCGCCGTTAGCTGTTGACCATTGTGCGTGCACTTGATTCACTCAGGTAATCACGCACCCGTGTATTCCCTTAGAAACTATACTAGCCCCTGACTAGGCATATATACATGTAGTTATCACGTTCATTAGCGCGGGACATCGAGGATTTGAATGTCAGCCACACTAATCGCCACACATGTACCTACGGCAATACCGTCAATTTTCCACGCTAAAACTTGCTTTCGATAAATGGTCACCTAGAAGTGCACCAGTAGCCCCCCCAATTGTCTTTTTGCATGGTCTGTTCGGAACCAAAACTAATAATCGCACTGTTTCGAAAGTCTTTGCAAGAGATCTTAAATGCGATATCTACTGCCTTGATCTCAGGAATCACGGTGATTCTCCCCACGATTCGGAGATCAACTACAAAGCTATGAGTGCTGACGTTGCCCAATTTATTGAAGATCACAATCTCGAGCGCCCGACCGTCATCGGCCATTCTATGGGTGCCCGCACTGCTATGG
This sequence comes from Wickerhamiella alocasiicola, assembly GCA_022577715.1. Classification (NCBI taxonomy): domain Eukaryota; kingdom Fungi; phylum Ascomycota; class Dipodascomycetes; order Dipodascales; family Trichomonascaceae; genus Wickerhamiella; species Wickerhamiella alocasiicola. The sequence continues at coordinate 21,196 of JAKIRU010000025.1, forward strand.
CACTTGCCCTTGAGCGAAAGGATCTCGTTGGAAAGCTGATTTCGGTTGATAATGGACCCGTTACGCGAGGGCTTAGCAGTGATTTTGCTCGTTATATCAAAGGTATGCACGAGATCCAGGTCGCGAAGGTAGGCTCGCAAAAGGAGGCCAACCAGCTTCTCGAAAAGTACGAAAAAAACCCCGCGGTACGCGCATTCCTACTCAGTAACTTCAAGAGGAATAGCGATGGTGTATATGAATGTCGTTTACCCCTTGAGTATTTAGCCAAAGGGCTGAGCCATGTCGGTGAATTTAACTACTTGCCTGGTGAGTATGAATACACTGGCCCCACACTACTTATAAGAGGTACGAATAGCAATTTCGTGCCTGATGAAGACCTCCCCGTCATGGGCCAGCTTTTTCCTCGTTTCCAGGTGCGTGACATAGAGGCCGGTCACTGGGTAATCTCTGAAAACCCCAAAGAGTTCATCAAAGATGTTGAGCAATTTTTAGATGACAGCGAGTAAGCTCAGTAATTACTGTAGATATGCAATGGTACATCTTGTAAACTTGCACTCCTCCTTGCCTCTATCACGGTCATGATGTTACAGTGACCTATTGAGTAGTCTGGGTATAGGTAGCTCGGGGTATAATAACTTTAATAAATCGAATACGTCTTCTAGTTCAAAAATATCAAATTACAAAAGAGCAATAAAAGCAGCTCCAATGGCACCAGCGCCGACAACACCAGCAGCAGCACGGTTAGCGGTGGCAACACCAGTTTCGGGGGCCTCAGAGCCAGCAGCCTCGGAGGGAGCACCAGCAGAGCTAGCATCAGTGGCCTTAGCGTCAGATGCATCACCAGTAGCGGCAGCAGTCCAGGTGCATCCAGTTGTCAACCCAAGAAGACCAGCGTAGTAGGAGGCAGGGGAAGCGGTGAGCTTACCCAGGAAGCTAGAGGGGTCGGCCTCGAGAGCGCTAGCATCCTTGTCAGGCAAGTAGGGCAAGAGGCACTGGTAGTCACCAGGAAGAGAACTGTAGAAAGCAGCAGTAGACCACTCAACAGAGTTTTGGGCAGCAGCGAGGGCGAGAAGCTGGACGAAAGCAGAAAAGTTCATTACTTAACAAGAGGTACTGGAGGATCCCCAGGTTATTTATTATCCCAGCCTTGTGCAGGGCGCATGCAGAGCCTTGCATGATGTGGTAATTTGCTGCATGGTGCGTGCCAGTGACTTAAAGGCGTGTCACGCGTAATTTTGATAAGTAAATTAAAAGAAAGATTCTAGAGCTTCTAACCAATGGAATGGGCGGGATTCACGCCTGGAAAGTGTATTTTTAGACAATTTCTAACCTTAGGATGCACGTACCTGCATGACCTGCAGATACCAGCCCTCGTAGTTGTTGCTGGGGGTTCTCACTAAATGATGAAAGCGCTCTGGCACAGAGCTATAGCTCGGTAGATCAGAGCTAGTTTTATTTCTCACGCTAATCACCTGGTATTTAGCGTGGCATCCGCGTACAAGTGATGGCTATATCTTCTTCGAGGATGAGCAACTCCCAAATCACTGAAACGGTAATGCCGATGTGAAATGCCGGAAAAGATGGATATAGATGTTAATCTTGCACTTTTCGTGTCTAGCTCTGACATAAATTGTGGGGATTAATTTTCACGGTTTTTTGGGGTCTGTGCATCAACGCCGTTCTTATCTGAGTGCCCCTTCGGGTTGATGAGGAATGTAAATAACATCCAACACGTGAAAATCCAAGAACTAAAGTTTTGCAACACCGTATTGGTGCTTTTTTCAATTTTTTCGTTAAATGTTGGTATTTCCTGGCCCCATAGAGGGTCCAGACCCTTCTTGAGCTCGCTTATCCTGCAGGTCTCCTGCAGCTGGGAGTTTAGTCGACCGCATGTTTTTTAGCCATATAGCTTTTGGTTCTACAAGCTTTAGTCGCTGGGTGCCAAAATCATTGCTGATAACCGGCGCAAACATACAACTTACCTTTTAGGAATACCTACGCAGAATCCAGCGTCACTTGATGCATCATGCAGCCAAAATGGGACAAGTGGATAGGGTGGCATGCACTGCAAAAAACGGCTGTGTTCGTCAAAACTGACATTTTAACTCGTAGATTCTAGATAAACGGTGGCTGTTTAAGGACTTAGATTGCGAAACTAAAGCTTGTGAACGGAGCGCGTAGTTGCAACTTTCCCGTACACCATCAAAAAACAATGCCCTGTACATTTAAATAAGATGAACGATTGTAAGGACCATTTCCTGCCTAGTGAGTGCATCTTTGGGCATTAAAAGCCATTCAAAGCTCATGCATTAGAAGCCCTCGACGCGTCGGCTCTGCATAACTGATCGACATCACGTGCATGGCTAATCTCTCTGTGGCTCCTGATCTCTGCAAGCAAAATTCATAAAAATTTGACAATCTATTCATCCTACCCGCTGCATCTGCCTTTACTCTGGAAGCTGATATGAAAGGTCTCTGCACTTGTAGATGACCAAGGCAAGCCGAGCATTTCGCAAGGGGTTCTGAGCCGGAATGCAGACGTACGTCGCAGCGTGACACACTGTAATGGGCCTTTGTGCTACTAAAAAGGTTAATGTACTAGGCGTAAAAGCTGCCAATAACAATAATGTAGCTGTTTCGCCGTGCTGGACAGTGATGGTTCACACCCAATAGTCTTGGCACCTTGTTGGTGTGCCTTCAGGTTTATGATATCCACCACAAAAACAGGGTCCGATTAAGTCCACATGTGATTATCCGCTCTTATTCCACGCAGAGAATTAAATTTCAGAGACATAGCTTCCGCCTGATAGGACATCAAACCGTAGTATCTATATCGCAGTATATACCACAATTATAGCACAATTTATCAGGAGTAGTACTAGTGTTCAGCTCTATTGGTTCCAATACAAACAGTTTTGCCTGCGCATGCCTTCATTTTCCTTTTGCCTTATGCACTTTAATTTAGCATTGTAAAGTACTGGAATCAGCCTAGAGGAAATATTTTGTACCTTATTAAAGCTTTCGTGAAAATCGCGAAATACTAACTAAATGACAATTAACAAAGCTAGAAGTTGAGAATGAGCTAATTCACAGTTGTTCAAATCAAACAGAACACACCGCTTAGCATGCTTCTAAACTGCACGACTCCGGGGCTCTAGCTAGAGGTGCCCTCAATATGCAGGACCGGGGTCTGGGTACGCGTAAAAGATACCAGATCACTAGATATAATTTCAGTGCAATTAATCTAACTAGTATAGAGGTTTTTTGGGTGGTAGAAGCTGACCACATCAAGGGCAACGAGCTTGGCTGCAAATGCGCTTAAGACTTCTTTTTGGGAGCCTCGGCGACGTAGGGCAGGAACTCAGGTTCACCAGGCAAATACTTTCTCAAGACCTCGGGGATGACGAAGCCATCGTCAGTCTGGTAGTTTTCGAGGATGCAGCACAAAGCACGTTCGGTGGCGCACAGTGTGGAGTTGAGGCAGTGGACGTACTTCTTTTCACGCTCATTCATCTTCTTGACACCACAGCGAATTTCGAGATTACGGCTCTGGTAGTCAGTGCAGTTAGAGCAGGATACAAGCTCCTTGTACTCCTTAGTGTAAGGGAACCAAGCCTCAAGATCGTGCTTTTTGGCCGCGGCATTGTTGAGCTCACCGGAAACGATGCAAACAACGCGGTAAGGGAGCTTGAGACTTTCGTAGAACTTCTTCGAAAGACCGATCATGCGGTCAAACTCGGGCCAAGATTTATCGGGTTCTGTAAGGCAGAACTGCTCAATCTTTTGGAACTCATGAACACGGAAAATACCCCAAGCATCTTTACCATGGGAACCAGCCTCACGACGGAAGCAAGTAGAGTAGCCCGCATAACGCGTAGGAAGCTGCTCCTGAGGCTGCTCAAACCACTCGTTCATGTGAAGAGCGCTAATGGGCTGCTCACTTGTAGCGATAAGGTACTTTTCATCGCTACCGTCCATGACCTTGTAAAGCTCCTCATCAAACTGAGAAAGCTGTGCGGTACGAGCCATGACGTCCTTGTTCATCATCAAAGGAGTTTGCAAGGGAATGTAACCATTTTTCGCCAAGAAGTCAAGACCGTAGTTGATGAGAGCCTGGTTGAGGAAAACACCCCACTGACGGAGGAAGTAGCCACGGTGACCAACAATCTTGGTACCACGCTCCTGGTCGAAGCCGTCGAGGCGGGCCAAAACCTCATTGTGGGAGTGCTTGGCCTTGGCAGTGAGGGCCTCAGGAGTGCGCTCGGGGTCCTCCCACTTAGCAACAATCTCATTATTTGCTTCATCATCGCTGATAGGGACCGACTCATGGACCAGGTTACCAACAAGGTTAACCTTGGCGCGCATTTGAGACTCCTGTTCCTGCTCCTTGGTAATGAGCTTCTGCTTCTTGTTCACGAGCTCGTCTTTCTGCTTAAGCAAGTCACTGGCGTCCTCCTTGGCCTTGAAGCGTTTTCCGATCTCCTTCTGGAGTTTGTTCTGCTCCTTGTTAATCTCGTCGAGGTCAAAGCGAACCTTCGTCCATGCCTTGTAGTCGGCGATAATCTCGTCGACAAGCTCGACGCTGTCGCCACGGGCGCGTTGGGACTTGCGAATAGCTTCAGGGTCACCTCCTTTTTCGGCAATAAACTGCAGAATATCAAGCATTTTGTGGGGTTGTAAAAGCTGGTGGGGAAACTGGTCGTGCCAGGTAGGAGACGCTTAATAAGCAGTATGCCCTACGGTGGAAGATCCTGTGCAGACGCTGTCATGGACTTCTTAGGTCCGTGAGTTGGAGAGTAGCATAGAAGGATAATGGCCGTAAAATAGATGAATTTTGCTTTGAATGAACTAGTTACACCACCTCAGTTTAGTGATGTAGCGTATTGTCTATGAACCAACAACCGTAGCTGATAAGGAGCTGGATTGGTAGCTATAAACATGAAAGATGTTTACCTTGAGTATATTTGAATACTATATGAAGTCACCATAGTAGTTAGAATGACTCCACATGCCTCCCAGCCCAAAGATGCTGGGTCACAAATGCAGTCCCAATACCCTGGTCAAAGAATGGCCACAGCGCTCGAACGCGACACATTCGTTTATATGCCACCATTTGTCCCCCACATAAAAATCCATGAGATCACCAAAGAGATTCTCAGTGAGAGTCACCACGACATCACACCAACCTCCAATTCGTTCACTCAGATGCTGAAGGATCCTCGTGACCGCATATCAGAGGACAATTCTCCTCAACGTCAAACTCGCCTTGAGAAAGCTCACGAGCTTTATCTGAAATCGTTGGACGGCGCCGAAGTCATTCAGAGCACCAATCTCAGGGAAATGGCCAGTCTCTGGGACGACAGCGAGATTCTTTCGCTGGCGGAAACCACAAAGCTTACTGAATCGTCTGAACAGAGTATCAATCTGAGTGCATTGACCGACCCAGAAATCGATGGCAGTACCGAGCAACTTATGGTACTCGATATGCAGGCATTTGTTCTCAACATCCTCAATCGAACTTGCACCCCTGTTATACAGGATGGCGATGTGCGGGATATCAAGGGTCCGAAACTACACCACAAGACCAGCGAGGTATTCAGTAAAATAGGTCGTCGATTGCGACGGGGCCGAGGTTAAGGTGTGAATGACCATTGGGGTGCGGGACAGATGGAGTGCCATATCAGGCTTTGGCGCCTCGGAGTCCGCCACCCTGACCCCTCCCTTATAGTTTAATCTTGGCTATTTTAAACGATGCTACGTATCAGCCCCATCGTAGAGTTCTAAATTTTGTCCGATCCCTAACAATTGGCCCGCGTGTTCACACGTCGAGGGCTGGACACCGATCCTTGAAAACAATACAGAATGATTGTGCAGTTGATATGGCCTACTATGGCAGTGAAGCGAGCTGCGAGAGCTTGCGAGACTCAAACCTCGGCTACGAATTTAATCCTCGTCGGTTCGACATATGACATCTTTTCACAACAATCAATTGTATCGCGATGGATTTTCTAGCACAGCAAAAGGCTCTGTTTAAAGAAATACAAGCAGAAACGCTAACGCTCCAGTACAGTCTTAAGCGTCTTGAATGCACGCTTGACGAGTGCCGACTAATGGGAATTCCTGTTTCCAGAGGGGCCCAGTTCTGGTCACAAATTATCAAAGAAGGGCACTAATTGACAAAATGAAAGCGTGGATTGTTGGCGCCTCGGTTTAATAGTCTCGATAAGCGTGCATGCCAAGCATAACGGTGATATTTCTGGCGCTACCTAGTCATCGTAATATAAGCGCGTTCAAGTCGTCCAGTAATGGAGCAAATCTACCCATCAATACCTGTCAGCCTATAATTGACCTACTTATAAATAGCTCTAAACACCAGTAATATTCGAACAATTTTCTGATTCGTCCCTGCATGTGAATTCCAGGAGAACCAGTCAGGATAGTGCGTAAATATGCATGATGCATGATGGCCGGTAGATTCTGCGGGATATCGAATAATCGACACGGGAAATCGATTACGAGTTGTTCCGAATAATGACATTGAAAGCTCCTCATGAATTAAGGGGTTTGGCTCTACGAAAGCGTAATTAGAGGGTCAAAAATGAGGCGGTCTCGCGTCGCCCTGTTAGCTGCTGCATGATGCATCTGCAAGGGGAGTAAGCAGCGGACTGGCAGATCCTCACATTATTGGTAGTTTAAAGGTCAAAGAAGGGGAGAAAAAAATACAGGTTCATCCGGAATATATCAAAATACATGCCGAGTGGATAATCAGACTCACTACTCGCCTTGTGCCTTCCTTATGCTTGGCAGTCCATCTCCCTGAAACCCAACCCACGTCCTCCATAAGCTGCAATCTGTCAGTCCGCTTAAAACAATCGAACCTCTCCATCCTATTACCGGTAAGCCGTTAGTGGAAAGATGTCGAGTGGTACAAATTCATCGTCCCGGTCACCTCGAACATCAGCAAATATGATGAGCGTGAGTAGTATTCTCAAAAATCCCAAAAACTCCAGCAATTCGTCGTACTCTAGTGGTGGTGGTGTAAAGAGTAATGCCGAATCCAAGACATTCTCAGTGGACAGTCAAGATTCGCTTTTGTTTCCAAAGAGGGATGTCTCCACATTGCCAACCAACCGCAGCACTAGCAGTTTTGTTAACAAAGCGTCGGCTCTCAAGAAGCATCATCGCAAGATTCACCACCACCACTACAACCACCGCAAGGACGATCCAAATGTTTTGGGCACCTCGTGCGATTGCCCTTGTCCCAGTCCTCCGCAAAGTCCCGTGCTTCATGCCAATGAGCATGTCCGCATCCGCACTCCGGCTTCAGCAGTCCCCTCCCGCCACAACTCTCTTGAGATTGGTACTCGCATGCCCTTCAATGATAAGCCCGGCACGCCTACCGATAAATCTACTACCGCTGAACCCTTTTTTCAAGAGAAATCCAAATCCAAAGAGCCCCGCCACTACGAAATCGCTCGTGTCGTCATGAGTACCCCTTCAAGCCCTACTCACCATACCAGCCAAGGTTCTCAGGTCCAAATTATGCCTAGCAATAGCTTTACTCAGTTGCTGCCTTTGAGAAGCCGTTCTTCGTATACAGAGCTCAAAACTCCCGAGATTTCGCACTCTGATCTCAGCAGCGCCGCCTCTCTCAAGACAGTCCAACAGAGCCCCTTGAAACAGATCCACGAGCCGCGGCAGCCTTTATACATCCCTGCAGTACTACGCCCTACCGCCAAAGCCTCATACCAGATCCAGCGCCATCAAACGGTAGTGCCCAACTCCCGTAAATGCTCTATGCACCCACCTCGCAGGGACCACTGGGCCGCGGATCACTCGACCTCCTCTTGCACTGCTTGCCAGAAAGAGTTTGGGTTTTTGGAGCGTCGTCATCACTGCCGCAAGTGCGGCGAGATTTTTTGCGCATCAGATTCTCGGTTCCGTATTGGGCTTGATCAGAACCTTGATTATAACTTATTCGGGTTCCCATCGCGCGCGTGTCGTGCGTGCTGGGAAGATTTTACCCAGTCTATTCTCCACTCTTCACGGCTCAGCACTGACCCGACGCCGGTATCTGCAACTTGTGGCTCGCAGGGCATCACCATAGGTCAACGCCTCAATGAGCAGCAGAGTGAGCAGCAGCCCGTTGCAGGTTCACTAGTGCCTAACATGCCCGTGGACTGGAGTTGGTCGACATTTTGAGCAGCTCCTTTGTCAGTACTTGCTGAGCGTGCCGACCGGTCTTCACGAGAGTAGACATTTTTATATTTATACGCGAAAGCAATTCACATTATGTACAGATTATAGCATCTGTACTTAGTTTAGTGATCTAATGATTTACAATTATGCTCCATTTACAATTTCTCATGGAGGACGCGTTGTCGGGTAAATTAAGTGGCACTGAGAATAACGCAGGGAGCTAGCCTTCTGAGGTCAGCTATTATCTATATCACTCACAAAACTTAGGCCAAATCACGTTCATTCGAACAGACAAACAGCAAGAGGACTCAAGTTTCTGTCGGACTTCAGCCCATGGGGGCATTCTTGCATGTGCACTATCTTTCAGCCTGTATGTAGCAGATCTCAACGCTAGTTATGAACCGTAAACTACTTGAGTAGTATTGACGTACACCAACTATAAGAGCAGTTGGTCATAAGCTGAAGTTAAAACTCACGTTGTTTGATTGTTATCCACGCATTTACTTATTTGTAGGATTTGTGGGGACTTTGCGGTAAATAAAGGTCAGAGCTAGCTGACGCAAAAGTAACGCCCGTGCGACCCGAATTTTTGCAATCATCACCTCCTCATTTCGTCTAGCGTTGACGTCTGTGTCTGCATGGCCAGATTGGGATGGATTGCGAAGTATAACCGGCAGAACAACGGAAATTGTATCAGTAAAAAGTTTCAGCAGTCTTATCAACTACAATCAATGCCAAGCGCTCCTTGAACTTTATCCATTTAAGCCTCGTTCCGGTAGTGGCACTCACTTGCCAAGTACCCCACAAAAAGTCGGTCACAAGCCAAGGTATGGTTAATGACCCATTTCCAACTTGGGGAAGAAAGCTGGACTCACCCATTACAGGCTAAGATTGATGACCTAGGCTCCAAGTGGGACCTTTTACTTGCAAATATACTCATCCGCCCGCTATACAAGGGAGAGCTGGCCACTCCCGATCCAGGGGGCATAAAACCCCGATCCAGGGTAAGTTTTATCACCCAGATCTCAGCTGGGGAGAAAGACCAGGGAATCTCCCTTCCAGAGGACTAATGGAGCCCTCAGCAAGGTTAAGTTGGTGATCCAGATTCCAGCTGGAGGGGGAGCAGCTCCCATTTCCGGGGATATGGGAGCCCCGCCAATAAAATCAAGCAGTAATGTGGGTGGGCCGCTCTTTTGTATTCTACGGGTGGTCACAATGGGTGGACTTGTCTCTGCATATGCCTCGCATATGACCGTGCATCGTCGGCAGATCTTTGCGGTCTTCAGGGATGCAAAACGGGTGCCCGGGATCGAAATGCTAGTTTAAAGCAATGATGTTTTGGAAACAATATATGTGACTCAATTTGCGAGTAATTTCGGTCTTTAAACCTCCCTCACGCAAACAACTGCCCACTTTTCCTGTCGCAAGATGTGCCCCGCGCAGCCTCGAAGACTCTGTATAGGCAGACGAGTACGCCATTGCCGCTAGAACCGATAAGGAGGGAGGTCCTGATGGTGAGACAAATTCAGGTTGAACTTACTTACCACTCTTGAGGGGTCGATATATATGCACGTTGGAGCTACAGAAATGTACGCTAGACCAAAGACAGCTGGGCCAAGCTGTCTCTACTTGAGTGCGGGAAGCTCTTCAAGCTACTGCGCTTGTAGAGAGATGGCTTATAGCTATAGTCGAGTCTTCAATTTAGCTCACAGCGGCGAGCTGGGTACAAATCAGTTTCAGGTGATCTTAGATAGCGTTAAGTTTTCAGCCTGTGGCACTACTCAATTACGTAGATAGATGAAAGTGTCAAAAAGCATGGATCACTGACTGTTTTCTATGGGTTAGTTTTGATTGCACTATACGGATGGATGTAGGCATGGGTAATAATGCCACCAAAATGTAATAAGGTCAAAGCCGTCATTGAAACCTTTCCGAATGAAGAAGCAGTTGTAATGGCACGCGCGCAATTTTGAGATAGGGAATTAAAGACTTTTGGTCAACTCAGAGCTCGCATGATGACGGTGTGAGACAGTGTGAGACATTGAGACAAAACAAGCTTACATGTGTAGTTTAAGATGTTCTATCAGGTTCACACGCGCTAATTCTATGGTCTATTGACTTTGCTCAAAACATAATGCAAGCACTTTAGATTCTCATTCATGTGCGTTTGAAACATTGATCGGCGGATTTTCATATGCATATGAAAATCATCACTGCGTCTGGTCATGCTCTCGACCGCCTCACTCGCCTAGGTCAGGGCCACGCCAAGTCAAGGATTGCAGCTCGTGAGATTCATGATATCAGACTATTGAAAGGGTATAATATGTAGATAGAGAAGAAGAAATTGCATACTACGCTCGCATTATGATAGTGATTAAACCTGCATGCATGAGTAGACAGCTAGACCAGTGTACTGATAGCATCGCGAGATCATCAAGGAGTGGTATTTTCGGCACTGTCAGCTATTTAATAGAAATTCAAGGTTGAAGCAAATAAATAACTCGTCAAAACCCGAGTTTGCATCTCCAGCAAGTCGTATTACAGGATCGCGAGGAAGATAAGTAAATTTTCAGAAGCTGCCAAGAACACATACTGAAGGTGGCTATGGAGGCGATCAAAACCAAACACACACAACAGATTTACGCGGATTTTTCAGGGTTACAACTTAGCTGCACGGAGCCCTCTTTTACTTGGCGTGTCATTGGCGGACAGATAGTGAGACGTTTATGCATCTCAGGTGCGTGGCTAATTGGACGCGCTCCTTCAGCGCAATGTAAGCCAAAGCGAACCTTTTAATAAGAAGGGTTTTTTGGCTCTCATGAACACCCTCTTGAGAGGCCCAACTTCCCCAAAACCACAATATCCCCCCCCTTTCCCCCCACAAATGCACGCGTTCACATGCATATGCGCATGTATGCTCATGTAGGCTATTTGGTGCATTTAGCGATGACGATGTTAGATAAGAGGGATATAGGGAAAAATAAGCACATTTTTTTAGTAGAATAACCATCGTTGGAGTAGGCGATGTCCTACGCTGCCCCGGAATCCGTGCTGCAATGCTGTCTATCTTTGGGAAGTAAGGCATGTGACGTGGGCTAATCGCGCCGATCGCCGGTATGGCTGGTCAACCGATATGAGAGAGTCCCAGGTTCAGATATGCAAGGGGTGAATCAACTTGGGTGCTTTATTAAGAAGCGCACATATTTTACAAGTGTTAAATTATTTGTGGCATTCCCTCATGCAGAGGTTGAAGTTGGTGTCGCTATATGCGCGCAGGCGTGACATATGCACCCAAGAATTGCATAATTGCACTCGTAGCCAAGGAACGCACGTATGTATGCCTAGAATGTTGATGAAATACGCTTGCAGTTCCATTGAATTTCTCTTTAGAAGAAAAGTTTCGCGCAATCTAGCCGGGGAAGACATATATCGATACCACAACTTTGCGTACATTAGGGCTGCATACGCATAGTGATTGCTTATCACCGCGGGTTGAGCGGGGTTTGAAGAGATTATTTTGAGCCGATACGGGAATTACTTCTATAATTTGAGCAAGTGCTTTAGCAAACCCTTCGCATTTCCCCTCGACTATCACTCTGTGTACTGAGGCGTTCTCAATGGCGCGATCTATTTCCAGCGCCAGGTCTAGGCTTGCATGCAGCTGTAATGCACATGCATGCACCAACATGGTGCGATAACGAGGTCAATGCAGCTCACACGGTCTCGATGCAAAAAACTTATACTTAAACGCCCGATCTGACCCCAAGTAGCATAATCGAGCCCGTCTTCTCATTATGAGTGATACTGAGAAGAAGACTTACGATATCTACGAGGAGACAAGTGATGGTCACATCAGTGAAACCAACCTAAGTGAATACAATGTCACAGAGCGCTCCACAGCTGACGAAATCGCTTTCTTGGCCAAATTACTTGGTTTCAAGGAAAACGAACAAGTTGATGTTGAGGATAAGGATTTCAAGATTTTACTGAGCGGTATCCAATCATTGTCATATGCTGAGGCTGTCGATATTACCAAAGAAGCGCTCGAGGAGCACGATGACGACCGCAATTTCCCCTATGACCTCAAGGACTACATGCAGCATGCTGTCACCGTTGATCCGAAAGATGTGGTTTACGAAGGAATCACTGGAGATTTTCTTGTTAGGTGCTGTGCTGGTATCATGCGCTTTTCTTCGCCCTACCCTGAAGTCCGCTCGTGTACCTACTTCCATGATGATCCTGAGGAGCGCTGTGAGACCTTCCGTGCCTACCTCCTGGCTACGATCTGGGTCGGCATTAACGCGTTCACAGCTCAATTCTTTGAGATTCGTCAGCCTTCGATTGCTTTAAGTGCAGGTCTTTGCCAGATGTTTGTTGTCCCTTGTGGTATGTTCATGGCTAAAGTTCTCCCTGATTGGGGGTTCACCATCAGAGGGACGCGCCACTCGCTCAACCCTGGGCCTTGGACACACAAGGAACAAAGTTTTGTCACAGTTGTCTTTGGTGAAATGGGCCTTCCCTACACTGGCTATCAGGTACTTGTGCAAAAACTACCCATGTATTATGGCCAAGAGTGGGCCGGGCTTGGATATCAGATCTGTATGCTTATTTCCAACCAGTTTATTGGCTTTGGTCTTGCGGGTCTTTTCCGCAATGTCGTTGTTTACCCCACCAAAAACATGTACATGAGCTCTTTCTCCCAGCTGGCTCTGAACAAGGCGTTCCTTAAGCCTGACAACCGCAACCCTGTTAACGGCTGGACCCTTACTCGTTGGCACTTTTTCTTCATTGCTTTTGCTATAATTTTTGTTTACGAGTGGCTGCCCCTTTACTTGATGAGTTTCTTGAGTATGTTCAACTGGTTGACTTGGATCGCTCCTGATAACTTTAATCTGGCCACTGTCACTGGCTTTCAGACTGGTCTTGGTTTTAACCCCATTCCTTCGTTTGACTTCAACTATATCACAAATCTTGTTTCTCCTGTGTTCTCCACTGTTTGCTCTTACATCGGTGCAGTACTTGCTGGTCTCACTATCTTGGGTATCTACTACACGAACATGTACAACACCGCGTACTTGCCCATCAACTCCAACGCAATTTTCACCAATACTGGCGTTCGCTACAAGATCAGTAAAGTCTTGACTGATGGCATTTTAGATGAGAAGAAGTACCAGGCATATTCTCCTCCTTTTTACGCCGCTGCTAACCTCGTCAGCTATGGTGCTTTCTTCGCTGCTTACACCAGTGTAATTGTTAACTCACTGCTTTACGACTGGAAAACCCTTTATGACTCTTACGTTGAGCTAGCGAAAAGTGTTCTGGGCAAACAGCGCACCATTAAGGACTACAAAGACCCTCACTGTCGCATGATGGCAAAGTATCCGGAAACTCCTTATTGGTGGTTTGTTGTTGTTTTGCTTATTGCTTTGGCTCTTTCTTTGGTTACTTTCAAGGCTTTCCCCACTCAGTCACCCGTCTGGGGCCTGTTTATGGCTCTTGGCTTTTCCGTTGTCTTTATTGTGCCCATGGCTTTACTTGGCTCCAGAACTAATAGCTCTATCTCGACCAACGTTCTTGTTGAGTTGGTCTTCGGTTATGCTATGCCCGGTCATGGTGTTGCTATGATGCTTGTGAAGGCTTACGGTGTCAACAGTCATATCCAAGCTACAGCCTATCTCCAGGACCTTAAGTACGCTCACTACGCTAAAGTTCCTCCTCGTGCTGCTTTCAGAGCTCAGATGTGGGCTACAGTTGTTGCTATGTTCGTTGCCTGGGGTGTCATGCAGCTTCAAATGAATGGTATGGATATCTGCCGTCCTGAGCTCATCAAAACAACCAAGTTTACATGCCCCTCAGAGACAACTTACTTTTCTTCGTCTGTTCTTTGGGGTGTCATTGGCCCCAAGCGTGTTTTCTCTTCCCAGTATCCCCTTCTCAAGTGGTGTTTCCTTATCGGCTGCGGTGTTCCCATTCCTCTTTACTTGGCCCGCCGTTTTATCCCCTCTTGGCGCCGCCGCTTGCTTCTCATCGAGCCAAGCATTATTATTATTGGTTTCTTGAGTTACGCACCTGCTAACTTGTCGTACAGTACAGGTGCTCTCTACACAAATCTCTTGTTTATGGGCTATATTCGTCGTCGCTACGTCAAGTGGTTCGAGAAGTACAACTATGTTCTTAATGCCGCTATTTCGGCCGCTCTTTCTCTTTGCGCCTTCATTGTTTACTTCTCTGTGCAGTATCATCCTAAGCCATTGGACTGGTGGGGAAACACTGTTAATGACAATGGTCTTGATGGCAACCCAACGTCCCTGTTGGAATTGCCAGATGTTGGCTACTTCGGCACCGGCCCTGGAACTTACGACTGGTAATTTTTATCTAATTAGTATTTTCGTCACTCTCGCTCTAATTTCAACCATTGCTTGATTTCAAATGCTCTTACCTTCAGTACAGAAAGTATTGTGAACGGAAAACAATTTCAGACGCAAACAACAAACATGGTAACTGCCCGCTAACTACTCCAAATAAATAAAAAGCTTCAAAGCTGGAAAAAAGTTTTGAAAAGCGCATATCGCGCTATGCATTGCTAGCAGCTGGTGCTTATAAGAACAAAGCTTTCGAGGGGGTGTGACTATGAAATTTAAAATCAATAAATCGTAGTCATCTGCGAATAGCCACACTACAGTTGGAACTAACAGCTGATACGCTGAAGTGACTGCAGTTATGCGCTTCAACCAACCTCATCATACCATCGCCATCACACGGCCAGCGACCCTGCCAATTTCTCCTCCTTCCTTGATAGTCAAGCCCAAGCCAGCGACAAGCTGGTCCTTGATATCAATCACTGCCAAGCGACGGGCTTGGCTATCTTCTGTAATTACTCGTGATCCAAATGAAAACGGGAGCGAAATGCTTGGTATCATGAACGCTGCGGTATCGGGATGGTACAGATCCGATATCTCTGCTTTCTCCTGCTCGAGCCCTAGCTTGAGCAGAGTGTGAAAGCTTTTCATGTGAGTGAGCTTTGTTTTGGATGCTGTCTTGCCGAAGCTCAGAGTGGTAGTAGCCATGCTGCCTGCTGCTGCTTGTTTTTTGACAGCAGAGAATCCGAAGAGAGTGAGAAATAGCTCCATGGTACGCACAAACCCCTGTCTAATGGTCTCGCGGGCGTTTTTCTCCAACAATATATCCAAAAATAGTGTACTTTCGGCACGAATCGAGGGGGTAATATGGGTCATTGCAGAGTGGATATACAGGAGAATGACAGAAATAAACGAGTCAAGCTGTTGAGAGTCTAGGCTCTTGAAGAATTTGAGCACAGCTTGACGAACCTGCAACTCAGCATCTACAATTAACGGCACGATCGATGTGATCATTGTTGAAAGTTGTGTAGTGTGCAAGTGCTGGTGGTCTGTGATGTAGATCACAGCCTGTTTTCTTATGGGTCCTTGATGATGCTTTAAAAGACTTATTTGTGACTTTAAGGTACTAGGACCAAATTGCTGAGTAGGAACATGAAGGGTTTTAGCAGTGAAGGAGGTATTTGTTGCATTTGAGGCCTTGGGGGCAGTTTTGCCCACTTTGAGCTTTTGCTTAACGAAATCCTTCTTCTTTTCCTTCTGCTTTCTTTTAGACGCCATCTCTCTATACCTGGGTGAAAAATCGCATTACTACTTCGACCTCAGGCACCAATGACGTCATTATCGCCACAACGCCACTGCCTGCATGATGCCCCATTGTCAACGGCAGTCCAGGGCGAGCCGTTTTTAACCGAGAGATCACAGCGCTCTCCAGAAAAAGCCAGTCTTTGTCTAGGCTTTATCAATGCATGCATTACTTGTGGTTACAGCACAGGAAATATCGCGCTCGTTTGTCCTCCCATCACGCAATTCCAGGGCCTGGCTGACCGTCCAGCCCTTATATAAGAGGGATCCCTGATTTTTTACTTTTCACACAGAGAACCTCAAAATGTCCCCTAGTTCTAACTACAAATTTGCCACGCTCGCTATTCATGCAGGAAATGAGCCTGATAAACTCACTGGCGCTGTGATCAATCCTATCTCTCTCGCTACCACCTATGCCCAGAAGGCGGCCGCCCAGCCTGTGGGTGAATTTGAGTACTCCCGTAGCGACAACCCGAATCGCAACCAATTCGAGACTGTTGTTGCAGCACTCGAGCAGGCTAAGTACGGTCTTGCTTATTCCTCCGGCTCTGCAGTCACTGCTAACGTCCTTCAAGCGTTCCAGAACTCCCATGTGGTCTCTGTTGGTGATGTTTATGGCGGCACTCACCGTTACTTCACTAAAGTTGCCGGTGTTCACGGTATCAAAACCACTTTCACCAACAACATCCAGTCTGAACTCGAGGGCCTTATTACAGCCGAGACTCGTCTTGTTTGGATCGAGAGTCCTAGCAACCCTACTTTAGGAATCACTGATATCGCCGAGGTGGCTAACATTGTCAAGAAGTTCCAGTCTAAGCAGGAGATCTACCTCGTTGTTGACAACACCTTCCTTTCTCCTTACATCCAGAACCCTCTTGTTCACGGTGCTGATTTGGTTGTACACTCTGTCTCCAAGTACATCAACGGTCACTCCGATGTTATTATGGGAGTTGCTGCCACTAACAACGAGAAGCTTCACGAGAAGCTGCGCTTCCTCCAAAATGCCATTGGCGCTATTCCTTCCCCCTTTGACTCATGGTTGGCTCACCGCGGTGTCAAGACTCTTCACTTGCGCCTCAAGGCTGCTTCTGAGTCTGCCCTTAAGATTGCTAACTATCTTGAGAGTCGTGTTGGTGAGGAGGTCGTAGCTGTGAATTACCCTGGTCTCGACTCTCACCCTAAGCGCGCCATTGTGCAGAAGCAGCACCGCGATGGCCTTGGAGGTGGCATGATCTCTTTCAGAATCAAAGGTGGTGCCGAGGAGGCCTCTAAGTTCTGTGCCAAGTCCAAGCTTTTCACTTTTGCCGAGTCCCTCGGCGGTATCGAGAGTCTGTGCGAGGTTCCGGCTGCCATGACCCACGCTGGTATTCCCAAGGAGGAGCGTGAGGCTTCTGGTGTCTACGACAACCTCATTCGTCTCTCGGTTGGTATCGAGGACACTGATGACTTGCTGGATGATATCAAGCAGGCTTTGAAGGAGTCGATTTAAGCTCAAATGCGCTATTTAACAAAGAAGAATGCTTTGATTTTGATTTGTCGTATATAGATTCGTATGCACCATGTATTTATTTATATAAATCATGATAGACATGCGAACGTTGCAGATCACCATTTTGGGAGGCACCTCAACATTGAAGACCCTGCTAATGCCCAGGAGAGGACGACTACAGGTTTAGGCAGTCTGATTTGGAATTGAAGCCTTTAATTAAGTACATTGCATATTTACAAAACATTTTAGAAGGTTACTTAGGGGCGATATCTCCCTCGCTACTGATGTCTCAGGATTGCGACCGCTGAAGTTCAACGAGAAACATAATTTTTCTCCTGACGCACTTTACTATGTAGAGTCTATTGCCCGTTAACTCCAGTCTTGGGCTACCCGTCATTTGGATGGGCCCTAGTTTGCGCTGTTTTCCCTGCTCATTATTGTACAAGACGAGCAGTGTGCCTTCATCACCAAACCACTACTGCTGGGTGAAATGACTCAGGTACGCCATATCTCTCGTGGACCGGGTTCACACCATCCGTAATGTCAATGCATGAGATACACCGCGCGGTAGAAACTCGCCAGAGTCAAGTTTAGGTCTTGGCATCTCCTAGGGATAAGTCCGTTTCGATTGAATATTAAGAGAGTTTGAGAATCATAAGGTACATGCAACTATATATTTATATAAAAAGGGATTGCCACGACAGCTTCAAGCTCGACGGGATGATTAAAGGAGGAAGGCACCAACGAGTCCAGCGAAGGATGCCATGGAGACGCCAATGACGGGAGCGGCGTTAGCAGCAGCGCCAGTGCCCCCAGATGAAGCAGCCTCAGAGGCAGCACCAGAGCCACTAGCTTTGGCAGAGCCACTGGCCTTGGCAGAGCCACTGGCCTTGGCGGCAGAGCCTGAAGCGGCACCGGACTCGGCACCGGATGTGGTCTTGGAGCCGGAAGAGCCAGACGCGGCGGCACCGGAAGCGCCAGCAGCAGATTCAGCAGCTCCAGAGGCACCTGCACCGGAAGCACCAGCTGCAGGAGCAGAGCCCTCGGCGCCAGAAGCAGCAGCAGCTCCAGAGGCACCAGCGGCGGGAGCGGAGGCGGCGCCAGAGGCAGCAGCAGGGGCAGAACCCTCAGTGCCAGAGGCGCCAGCAGCGGGAGCAGAAGCAGCGCCCTCAGCGCCAGAGGCACCAGCGGCGGGGGCGGAGGCAGCACCAGATGCACCCTCAGCAGGAGCAGAAGCGGCACCGGAAGCACCAGCGGCACCAGCGGCAGGAGCAGAAGCAGCGCCAGAAGCACCAGCGGCAGGGGCAGAAGCAGCACCGGAAGCACCAGCGGCACCAGCGGCAGGAGCAGAAGCAGCGCCGGAGGCACCAGCACCAGCAGCCGGGGCAGCGCCCTCAGCACCAGAAGCTCCAGCGGCGGGGGCAGAAGCAGCGCCAGAAGCTTCAGCGCCAGAGGCACCAGCAGCAGGAGCTGAGGCTGCAGCAGAGGCACCAGCACCAGCAGGGGAAGCACCAGCGGCACCAGCGCCAGAGTTAGTTTCGGCACCACCATCGGCGGCACCAGAGCTAGCACCGCCAACGGCACCAGCGCCAGCGGCACCAGCGCCAGTGGCAGCGCCATCACCACCTGCTTGAGCGGAGGCGAGAGCAAAGACAGCGAGAGAAAGCGTGGAAAGTTGCATTGTTGTGAGGAGTTAGCGGTTCGGTGGCCTCAGTTATATAGCAATTCAGGCGTGGTTGGTACACCTCGTGCCTTGCGTCATGCCCCTTGCATACGCATGCATGACGCATTCGATGGGATTCGAATAGGGAAGAGGTAAACAATCTCGTGGAACGGCACGAGTGATCACGGGCTCTCTGGCAGATATAATTCAAGTAATTTTCACCAAAAAGATTCTCTCTCCAACTGGAGATGCTAGTTTCATACTCGCGTGCTCCCCTAGACCCACCGCAGCTACGAGATCGTCACAGGATGTCTGAGACCTAAGCCACGATCACACAATAATCGAGTCTGATGCAGTTTTTTTGTGCAAACTTTCGAGCCAAATGAACATCTCGAGCCAAGCCTCGGCCATGAACTTTTTTCTCGGCACTGCCGTTTTCGAATTGCTAGAGCCTCAAATGAGCCCCGTGATCGTCGAGGTTAGTCATCGGTTACAACCCACCCCCTTATTTGGATTTACCCCAAAGAGGTAAGTGAGGCTCAGCGCGAGGCTGAAGGTGATGAGCATCTGCTTCAAGCGTCAGTATCTAGTGTATAAGCGATACAAGACACTCTATAAGGTAATAGCCAATGACGGGTCAACAGGAGAAGTACATTGTCCTCTCAAGAATGGCAAAACTGCACTCACGGAATCCAGGTACGTAGGGAGAGTACTTGAGTTTGATTCATTACTCATTGTGGAAAGCGGCACTAGTGACGCCAGCTTTGTCCTGCAGGCTGCCGCAACTGTGATGATCACTCCCGTTTCAGCACGAGATGACGCGATTTTCAGTCGATTGCTGGCAGAAAGTTGTGCCAAATTGGAGAACGATCCCGCACTGGAAATAGTCTGGGCTAAAGTAACGACTTTTGAAGCCAAAGCCATTGCAATTGAGTCTCCACGATTCGGCACAATTCGTCTATTTGATCTTGCGCAGACGTTGTTCCCTAAGCTATTTAGGCGTGTCAAAACTGGAGATACGGTTATGTTCCTGGCTGAAACTACAGGAATTAATGCTTGGAAAGATGGAGTCAAGCAGATTACCGATAAAATTTGGCTCATTGACCTCCCTAGTGATGAGAAAGAACTAGAAGGTGATTATAATTAGATGCTATTTATATACTATTGCATTTTTTCATGTATGTTACAATGCGGACGACTGTGGTCTCTAGTTATCCGCAATGAGCTCGTCACAGCCCCAGTCCTCGTAACTACTGTCTGGCAAGTACCTGCGGATAACGAGGGGGATCTTCCTCTGACTAAGCTCCTTGAGGGCAATTTGTAATGGGTCAGTCTCTCCCTCGAGGTCAACGAGAACGGGCGCGTTCATAGAGATCTGAAGAGCTCTAGTACCAAGAACGCGAGCACGCTCATATTTTGTCATGTAAGGTGTTGTAGTGCGCTGATCCTTGGGGATAGCCAACTCTTTTTGTGATTTATTACGAGGAGCGCCCGAGTCGACAATCTGGCGACCATCGGCGGCGATAGCGGCACCGGCGTCGTCTTCTGCCTCGACTTCGGCCTCAGGCTCACTAAAGTTCTCGTCGTATTGGTCGAAACCCTTGTCGTATCCGTCGAATTGATCCTCCTCGTCAGACATGAAAATTAGTCAGGACAGATCCCTAGGCTTTCTATGCACATGGATGTAGGGTCGCCCCAGGTCTTTACTAGCAAATGGGCCTTACTCATCCCAGTCTCTTCCAACCGGCAAACCATGAAAAGGTTCAAGTGCGATCAGTGCGAGAAAGAGTACAATCGACCAAGTCTTTTAGCACAACACGTACGGACTCATACAGGCGAGCGTCCGTTCAAGTGTAGCGAGTGCGATGCCGCGTTCACCCGCAAAGCTCACCTTGATAGTCATATGCGAAGCCACACATCGGAACGCGCGTTCGTGTGCTCAGAATGCGGCAAGGGAGTTCATACAAAGCAGCACTTGGAACGCCATATGAACCTGCATCGTAAACAGCACCAATGCGAACAATGTGGCGAGGCTTTCCGTATGAAGATCCAGCTCGACAGACACGTGCTAAGACATAGCCTTACATGCGTTTGCGGACAAAATTTCAGAACACCATCGCTGCTTTCACGTCATCGCAAACCTGACAAGCAGTACAAGTGTACACGGTGCGAACATGTGGCCGAATGCCCGCTACTACTTAGTGCCCACTACAAAGTACATCGAGACGAGAAACTGGCTGAAGTTGCACATGTTGTCAAAAATGAGGCTCTCCCTTTGCCATTGCCCTTACCCCCTTCTGTTGACGAGTCTGAGATCGCGGAGGATATCGACCCTGATTTGCTGAGCCACACCGACAAGCGCCCGGTAAAGCGGCCCCGTAACACAGGCAAGACTGCTATCGGTCTACTCACAGGGTCTACTTATGCAAAGCGCCCTATTCCATGCCCTGTTCCAGAGTGCCCCCATCGTGCCAATCGCATGTATGATATGGCACGTCACATCGCGACCATGCATCCTGGTACCGTGGGTGACGATCTTAAAGACGATGAAGATACTGTCAGAGCGGCAGTTGAGGCTGCTGAAGCAGCCACTGCGGCCGAGGCCGCGAACGCGAATGCAGGGAACACAGGGGCAGACTCTGTGGACGGGGCTAATCAATCAAGCGGCACCGACCAGGAATTGAAGCAAGACTTGCAAGATGAGCTTCTGCAGGAATCCATAGAAGCGAGCCTATTGGATAATGTTGAGTCCAAAAGGCTGAAATTGTGAGCAATTGGTGACCGGCCTATTGTACTAATGATCTATTTTTGTATTATTTATAACGTTAAAAGTATAGCTGTATTCGGCTGCACCATCCTGAGCTAACTTTTTTTTAATGAGTTTCGGTAACTAGAAGTCCAGGGCTACGCATCGCATGCTACATAGAGTGATAATCACGATATCTCAAAGTAACTGTGGGCCATCTCGCCCATCAAGCCGTTCTGTCATTGGACGTGAAGCTTCAACACAGTCCTTTCTGATTAAAAAGAACATCAGACTGTCATTTTCCTTCTGCTCCTTTGATTTGACAAGCAGCAATTTAGACTTGGTTCCAAGCGATCGTTCAATGCGGCATGTCAGTAAAGACCAAAAGAATATTAGCAGAGATGAAAAGCCAGCATAACGAGGTAGGCTTAGCAAAATGCGCAACGGTAGACTTCAAGCCGTCTTTCCCCTTGCGAGGAAAACCAATGCAACCTCTGTGCGAGTCTTGCAGCCAAGAAACCAGGGTGCTGTTACGGGGTGAACTGTTCACATGGACCTTTGTCTCCTTACAGAAGTCCTAAATATGATAAGAGTCCGTAGATCGCTGCTCATACAACAGCCACTAGCGGTGATCAGCTGTATCGTTCACGGGACCAATGCCTGTAACGTGTGACATCTTAGGCGCTGTTGCGACAGGGAATCTGTATTAATATTTACAGAGTATCTGCCGTGGGCAAACCGAAAGTGACGATTTTCCTTTTGATAAGTAAGAATTCATGTCACATCGCCGGCCCATCAGCACGTGGCTAAAGATACAAATTCGTGACAGAGATAGCAGTGCTTGGACATTTGGGCCTAGCGCAATAATACGGACCATAATTAAGTGTTAAATATCAAAAATCTACATGCAATTTTACAGGATGCTCAACATGAGAACACCGATAGAAGCCAAGAAGGAGCCAGCGATGGTGACAGAGGCACCGTTGGAGCTAGAACCGCTGGAGCCAGAGCCAGAGCCAGAGGCCTTACCGCTGGAACCAGAGCCAGAAGCGCCAGAGCCAGAGCCAGAGCCGCCAGAGCCAGAAGCGCCGCCAGACTGAGCGTCGCGGTTAGTGGCGGAACCAGTGGCCTGGACAGAGCCAGAAACAGCACCAGTGCCAGCGCTGCCGGCTTGGGAGAGAGCAGCAGCACAAGATGAGGCGGTGGTAGCGGAGGCGACGGTAGCCTTACCGCTGAAGTCACAGGCAGAAGAGGCCTTAGAGTTAGAGCTGTAGTACTCGTTGAGCAAGAAGTTGAGCTTGGCCTTAGCATCGCAACCAACAAAGGCACCAAACTCGCCAGTGGTACCGTTGCCATTGATACCGGTGCAGTCAAGACCGGCGGTACCGCAGAGGTAGCCGAAAATATCACCGTAGTCCTCCTCATCGACATCACTCTTGACCTGGCAAGCAGCAGCAGCGTTAACACACTCACACAAGCCACGGTTAGGGGTAGGAGGCAAGGAGGTAGCAGCGTTCCAGTTGACTCCAGTAGCGGGGCAATCAACGCTGGAAGTGGCAGTGACACTTGAGGAGGTGGCGATGGAGGGGGAGATGGTGGCCAAAGCGGAACTGAGGTAACCAAAGTCGTCAAGAGTGGAGACAGAGCTACCATCGATGGAAACAAGACCATAGTCGTTGGCCTCCTGGAAGTACATGTAAACAATACCACCAGACCAGACATCGGTCATCTGATTACCGTACAAAGTTCCGACCTCCTGGAATTTACGGGGCTGAACAGCGTTGCAGCCGTACTCGGAGAAGAAGAGAGGGACACCAAGACCTTCAAAGTTTTGAGTAGCATTCTGGTAACCGGACTGCTCGTAAGTGGAGTCACCGCACCATTCGTACATGTTAATACCGTAGAAATCAACAGCAGAAGACTTGTCACCACAGCTGAAGTACTGGGCCTCAGGAACACGGATGCCAGCGGCGTCAGAAGCAGAGTAACCGACAGGGATCTTACGGTAGTTCTTGTCAGAGATGTAGGACTTCATGTCACGGACGGCGGCCTTGACAAAGACGTCAGCATCGGTGTTGTTAGCGGCATTAGTGACCTCGTTACCGGCAAAGAAACCAAGGACATTAGAGTAGGACTGCATGGAGTCAATGACGCTGGTGTAGCGGTCGTAAAGGTCGATATCCCAGCTGGGGCTGGCACGGTTAATAGAGAGATCAGGCTCACTCAAGTCGGCAATGACATAGATACCGGCATCTGCAAAGGTCTTCATGCACGCATCGTGATTTTTGCTGGCATCGATGGCGTAAACACGAAGAACATTGGTGCTGAGTTGCAGCAGGTAGGGAAGGTCACGAGTGCAAGCGTCACCGTCGGCAAGAGGGTCAGTGAAGCTGTTGGAGCCTCCCTGGGGTTTCTGCTGGTACGCAACACCCTTGATGTAAAATTGAGAGCCGTTGTTAGAGTAGAAAAACTTATTTCCAACGACTTCAATGCTGGGATCACTGTTACTGTCCTGCGCATTGGCAACTGCGGCCCATGCGGCACCTGCAATTAGGTTGCTAAACTTCATAATGAGAGAATTTCGTGTTTGGGTTCTGTCGGCAGCGGTGATGTCGGTAATATTTATAAATCCCGTTATGCCCTAGCCCTAGACGCGTGAGGGGCGGAGGCCGTGCGTCAACGTAATTTGCAGGGTCAGAGATCACACACCCCTGTGGAGCTTCTGGCATCTTAATCTTCCCAAAAAACCGTTTTCTAGCCTTGACCGAACACTCAATGCACTGATATTCCATCCAAGGGGGCTCAGATTGATTACTACTTGCAGCCTATGAGATCCCCGATTAGGAAATTTGATGCCTTTTGATGGGTCGGCATTGAATTTCGCGTACCGTGGTGTTTCAGACGTTAAATATCGGTGTTTGGCCTGGAAGTCGAAGCTGAAGCATTTTTAATCTGCTGTTTCAAAGCACTCATCCCTTGGAAAATCTCGACCTTTTTTGCTATTTTTAGCTCGGCTTGGCGAACCTAAAAATAATCGGACGAGCTTTAGGGTGTATATACAAAGTCTTGAGATCAGTGAACAGATTCAACGCGGATTATTCCACTTCTGCAGGTAGTTCTCGCCAATTATCTCACTACTCGCTTGTCTTAGAACTGTAACACTGATCTTCAATGCAAGGCGCGTTGCGCTAGGGGACGATGCTGAAGCGCGTCTGAATTAAGCAGCGTGTACATACACCCACAGGCTGTGATTTGGCTATGCAATCACACGCTGACTGCTAGCTGTTAATTATTCCAATGGGTGTCAGTTCCTAGGGTATCTTTCCGTGTTCAGACCTAAGGGGTGAATTAGGTGACGTGCAGGCTTAGACTAGACTTGCATTTACAAAGAATAAAAGGTACATAGAAAATGCATTACTTGCATCAGTTTTCTATAGCGAAACCATTTCCGGAAAAGCTGGTTTATACGCGTCTACACAGGACGTTGCCATCTACTTTTGCATGTGCCCCTTGATATGCAAGTTAATGAGTATGCGAGTTAAAGCGTTGAAACGCACCTATTTGTAGTAGGTACAGGAGCATGCATCACGTCAGGTGAGGGTATCTGAGGCGTTTCAGATACTTCATAATTTCAGAGGTTGCGTTGACGGACTGTCACTGGGCTCGCGCTGGCACGCAGCATACCTCGCTTGGCTTGCCGGAAGCCCCGCAGAGGGTATGACGCGACGCAAGTAAATCCCGCTACCAGACGCGAAAAGTGTATTCACTCAAACGCGACTCATAAGAACAAAGCCCATCAGCGGTCAATACCGCCTCCAGCATGCGCCGAGTAATTAGATAGAGCAGGGTCACGCACCGTTAAAGCTTGTCGAACCTAGCTGCGAGTCATCAGATACACCACCCGTCTCACCATAAATACTCTATAAGACATAATTAATTACACCTATCTAAGGCATGCGGCGCTCAAAGTAGCCGCTGGTCTTCATAAGATTCTCGCTGACATCCAGTACCGATTCGCCGAACTCGAGGTATCGCTCAACCCAGCCCTTGGCATCGGAGTTCTCGATTTTGGAGGTTTTAAAAGTGAGCCCGGATGAGCGGCGCACACCGGCGAGGACGGCACTGAGAAGAACGGCGTCGACGCCGTAGTGAATAACTTTTCCAAACATGCCCATGATTAGTAGCGCGTGGGTAACGGAAGGCTCACCCGCCAAAGTCCCAAGTGACAAACAAGAACAATTACGGCATGTAAACAATTGAGCAGCGAGTGATAAGGGGGTAGTGGCGATCTATAGAACATGCCCTGCTGATCTAGGGGTGAAGTTTTCACGCCAATAATTGCTTTCTTACAGCAAGCTGGAGGCGGCCACTATAGCTGCAGCCGCCACATCCGCACATAACTCGGCTGAATAGTCTGGCTGATAACTGCAGCATGAGGGATTAAATTACTTACGGTAAGGGTGGCAACTAAGAGAGAATTTATATAGAATACTAGACCTTTATGGTATAGTATACTCGCAATCATATATGACTCGCTTTAATTACCTCACCTCGAAGTGTGGCAAATAGACGCCATAGCCCGCCCGACCCTAGAACCCTGTAGGAGATGGTAAGTGCTCCCTAAACCTCCGCAACAACCATGCAACTTCAAGTAGCATTTGACAACAGCGATGTCGTTCTTGCCGTGGAAGTTTCCAATGAAATGAGTGTTCGAGATTTCATGGCTTATGCACTAGAAGAAGCCGGATTTCCGTCCTCACCATCCACTTGTGTCCAGTGGGGAGAGAGTGTTCTCGATAAATCCAAGAGTTTGGAGGAGAGCGGTGTCAAGGACCAAGATATGCTCGTTATATCCAACAGCAATGTTCCCAGCACGGCCTCAAGAGCACCTCCCAGGGCTCAAACTTCCGCCCCAGGCCAAACGCACGGCATAAACACCCGTCAACAGGTTGAGGAATTGCGCCAAGAAATCCTATACAACCCCGATGTTTTTACCCGAATGAGTCGTGTGCTACCTGAACTTGCTTCTTCCATTCATGATCCCGAGGAATTCGCACAGGCATTCGCCGAACACAGTATTATGCGCCAGAACGTGTTGTCTGGCATCGGTGGTGGTGGAGACACGAGAGGGAAATTTGAGGAACTCAAACAGCTCCAGCAACTAGATGACAACTATCGCGCTGCCATTGAAGAAATGCCCGAATCTTTAATCCCTGTTACTATGCTTTATATTCCTATTGAGATCAACGGGTCCCCGGTGAAGGCGTTCGTAGATTCTGGAGCACAGGCCACCATTATCAGCCCTGAATATGCTGAAAAATGTCAAATTGCCCATCTCATCGATAAACGCTTCAAGGGTGTTGCCTACGGCGTTGGTCAGTCAGAAATTATAGGGCGTATCCACATGGTACCCATCAAGATTGGTTCCAGCTTCTTCCCTTGTGGATTCACTGTAATCGGTGGAACTGGCATGGACCTTTTGTTTGGTCTCGACATGTTGAGACACCATCAGGCCTCGATTGACCTGAAGCGCAATGCTCTGGTGTTGGGTGATGAAGCGGTCCAATTTTTGGGTGAAGCTGACCTCCCTGAGAGTGCGAATAGATTTAAAGGTCAGGCGCCTGCTCAGAGTGCAGCTCAAGGACAAACGCCTCAGTTCACTGGACAACAACAGCAGCAACAGCAGCAGTCTCAAAGACCGCAACCACCTCAGCGCCCTCAGCAGTCTCATCTATCCCAACAGAGACCGGAAAACACTCTTCCTTCTGCAAATGCTGAGCCATTCCAAGTATATCAGGGCCCCCAAAACACCCCAGTTCCTCCCCTCCCTCAATACCAAGGTAGAACGAATCTTTCGTCACAGGGTCAAATTTCTCCTCCTTCGCAACCCCGTAGCAGCTCCACAAATGAATCTACCCATCCCGCGGCACCACCTCCTGACTTCGAGGAGGATGTGGTACAACGCCTAATCTCGTTTGGCTTCAAGCGCGCCGAAGTAATTCAGGCATTAATTAGTGCAGATGGAAACCCTGAGCTTGCTGCGAACCTCCTGTTTGAGAATTAGCTGTTTCTCTTTAAAGGGGTCCATTTTATCTCTTCCGCTGCGAGCTCGCATTTGCTCTCAGTGTGAGCTGCTATTCATAGCTTGTCAGTGGCATTATCGACACATAGGTATTTTGCGCATTTAGTCAATAAAGAATCACTTTAGACTCGAAGGTAATATTCTCTCTTTCTGTCGCCCTAACTGTCTTCGTATAAAGAAAAGTGGAGAGAAACACACGGACAGATACGTGAAAGAGCACTAGTGCGTTCTTGACATGGTCGTGTCATCGTAGCTCTGTGACTGAAGTGAACCAGGAATTCTCTCTCGATGTGCTGAATCGAGTAAAGGAAGACGAAAAGCCCCAGATACCCATGCCCAAATGAAGAATTCTGTTAAACCTGGGTATTATCGCTCTTCAGACATAAGTTGAGCTGGTTCTTTCGTAAATTGGCTAAACAGTGTACATGTATATTCTCTCTTTCCAGCATCTTACTATGTACATCTAATATACTTTAGTACCAGTCTTGGGCTACCATTCATCTCGACGGGCCATTGTTCCCGCTGATCTTCCTGTTCGGCTTTTTCTATAGGACAAAACGTGTGCCTTCATTGATACATGCAGACTTACTTTAAATTAGAATAGATTAGCCCAGATACATGTGTATATAAAGCAGTGTGCACATGTGGGTTTTTCGTTAGTGTCACAACGTATACTTCGACTTCTGCGAAACTAGTTTCACCAGATCTATATTATCAATCGTAGTCCTTTAGAGGCACTCCGTCGAAGACTAGCTACTACGGCAGCTTCTCTTCTGTCTATTTGCAAGCCTAAGTCTAGTCCAACGTGGTCGTGCGAAGTTTAGATCCGAGTAAACAACATCAGAAGATGCTTCAGAATCACCCCGATCTCGAGTGAAACACTAAATTCCCTAAATTTACATAAAATAAATGCATGAGGTGCACCACACTTGAGGCAATACGGCCCCGTATTGCAAAAAGTGCGCCAACACACCTTTCGGATTCGCTAACGCAAGCTCCGGAGCATAGGCAAGCCCAGCGGCCGTCGGAACAGGGGAGAAAAATTATATCTACAAGGCGCCGTAGCGCCGTTTCAGCTGTTACACTGAAAAGAACAGATACTACACTTGATCTTAGCCAATCGGCAAAGAGATGTAAAGAAAGAAGAGGCGAGCGCGAGTTTTCATGCTGTCGTGGTTAGGGTTATAGGGGTCTCCAGAGGGGTGTATAGTTTCTTTCCGCAGTAGCTTGAGGCGCGCAACTACGTCGGCCAAGAGCACAGTCAAATTAAAGTAGAGGGTTTGATCAGGGTCGAATGTGGGGTGAACATGTACCGCAATTCATAAGTAAAGCAGGGGTTTTTGAGTGAAATAATCTGTAAAAGTGTAGAGGAGCATTGTATGACGAGAAATTACTGCAATATTCTTGGTTAACACAGTATTCCGGTATTTCTTTACCTCCAAGCCAGTTGTTGTGCGATTATTTCGCTTATTGATCCTCGGCGTTAGTGACTCACACTGCATTAAACCGAAAATCGGAGTGTCGGCGACAGAATATTTTAAATATTACCAAAAAGTTCGCTGCTTAAATCTCTTTTGTGACAAAATGAAGGGCTTTTTCATCGGGTTTCGTCGCCATATGCACAATGCACGCAACCTCATGTGATCTGCACGTATATAGATATACTTCCAGCGCATCTCAATTCTTTGAAAAATGGCAAACAGACCTCACGGAGGAGAACTCAAGGATATTTTGGCTAGAGACGCCCCTAGAGCCGATGAGCTTAGAGCTGAGGCCGATGCTCTCAAAGACTTGGCTCTGAATGAGCGTCAACTATGCGATCTCGAGCTCATTTTGTGTGGTGGATTCAGTCCCCTCGAGGGTTTTATGTCCAAGGCAGACTATGAGGGTGTTGTCAAAGACATGCGTCTTGCTGATGGTACTTTGTTCACTATGCCCATCACCTTGGATGTTAGTGACGAGACAATTGCTGAGCTCGGTCTTAAAAACGGCGCTCGTGTTACTCTGCGTGACCCGCGTAACCAAGAGGCCCTCGCCATTCTTACTGTCAATGATGTTTGGAAGGTCGATAAGGCCTATGAGGCAAAACATGTGTTCCGTGGTGACCCTGAGCACCCTGCTATCAAGTACCTGAACGAGAGCGTCGCTGCCAATTACGTTGGTGGTAAACTGGAGGCTGTGCAGCGCATTGAGCATTATGACTACGTTGACTTGCGCAATACCCCCGCTGAGCTTCGCTCTCAGTTCAACAAGCTGGGATGGCAGCGTGTTGTGGCCTTTCAGACTCGTAACCCTATGCACCGTGCTCACCGTGAGTTAACTGTGCGTGCTGCTCGTCAACATCAGGCTAACGTTCTCATCCACCCCGTCGTTGGTCTTACCAAACCTGGTGATATCGACCACTTCACCCGTGTCCGTGTTTACAAGGCCCTGCTTCCTCGTTACCCCAATGGAATGGCATACCTGAGCTTGTTGCCTCTCGCCATGCGTATGGGTGGTGACCGTGAAGCTGTCTGGCACGCTATTATCCGTAAAAACTACGGTTGTACTCATTTCATTGTCGGTCGTGACCATGCTGGTCCTGGTAAAAATTCCAAGGGTGTCGACTTCTACGGTCCTTATGATGCCCAGGTTCTTGTTGAGAAATACAAGGATGAGCTTGGTATCGAGGTCGTTCCCTTCCAGCAGATGACCTATTTGCCTGATAAGGATGAGTACTCTCCCAAGGATGAGGTTCCTGATGGAGTCAAGACTCTTGATATCTCTGGTACCGAGCTTCGCCGCCGTCTCAAGAACGGCCTTTCTATCCCCGAGTGGTTCTCTTACCCTGAAGTTGTTAGAGTTTTGCGTGAGAACCATCCCCCCCGTGCTCAGCAGGGTTTCACTATCCTGCTCTGTGGTTATCACAATTCTGGTCGTGAAGCTATCGCTCGTGCCCTAGAGGTTACTTTCAACCAGCAAGGTGGCCGCCCTGTTTCCTTGTTGCTCGGCGATACCATTCGCCAGGAATTGAGTCGGGAGCTTGGCTTTGACCGCATTGATCGTCTCAAAAACTTGCAGCGTATTGCCTTTGTGTCTGCCGAGCTCACCAAGGCCGGCTCCGCCGTAATTGCTGCTCCCACTGCTCCTTATGAGGATGGTCGTCAGCTTGCTCGCAACATCGTTGAGAAGCAGGGTGCTTTCTTCCTCGTGCACGTCTCTACACCTCTCGAGTACTGTGAGAAAACTGACCGCTCTGGTTTGTTTGCCCGCGCTCGTAAGGGTGAATTTTCCGGATTCACTGGCGTCGATGGTGAGTTCGAAGCCCCCAGCAACGCTCACATCTCTGTGGATATGAGCAAGACCGATGTGCGTACCGCTGTGCACCGCATCGTCCTCCTCCTCGAAAGCCAGGGTTTCTACGGCAACTAAAAATAAAACAGGTCATTAGGCCTAAAACACAGTTTGTTACATATAGAGTCAAATAGACTAATAAATTAATTCATCAAATACGAAATATTGTGCTTTGTTGCTGTTGAAGGCAACGGCTCAGCAGCACTAGCCTGAGTGGCGACATGAACCAACGACTCAAGAGGGGGTACAGTGCTTACAGATGTACGACTCTGTGCGCTCAATTCTGTCTCCAACTGCTCAATATACTTCACCGCCTCGGTCAGAATGTCGAGCTTGTGAAGGCCGGCGTCGCCGCCTCTTCTAGCAAAGCGAAACGCGCGGCACGCGGGCACAAGTTCTCTCAATTGATTGTACTTTTCATTGAGTCGTTCCCGTCTGCGGCGCTCAATTTCGCTGTGATTTCTACGAGGTCCCTTGCGACTGACTGGTTTCTTTGGGCTAAGGAACGGTTCTGGTAGTTCCAGGTCTGTACTAGGGCTCACAGGTGCTTTGCTCTTGAGTTCGGTACTGGTCGGAGGTGATGGTAGCATGTAAGATTTGTTCGGCGCGATGAAGATCTAGAACTATATATACGTACACCTGAGCCATGCATGCATGCATGCATGCTGATATCGATACCCACGTGGGATTACACGTGCTGGCTGAGTAACTCACGGGTAACTCACGTGGGCAATAGGCGGAGGTGAAAGCGACAAGCGGGAAGCAGCCGCAAGATAGAGGCTAAAACTAAAGTAAACATTTTTCGCTGCCAAATTATAAGTAGGAGTAGCGAGTATTTCAGGCAAGTATAGGCTCACAAACAGTTCTTGCTTGTCCAAGACCTCAACACTGCATGCGGCTATTATGCAGGGCGATGCACCAGCGTGCGTGAACGCCTTAGATCAACCGTTTTACAGGGGGAGCCACACGGAACTGGGGTAACCGCGGCTCGCTAATCTAAAAACTTCAAATTATCATAAACAATCAATAAATAAATAGTCTACCGAATCTGCGTGAATAGTTTCAATGGGCCTTTGGGATCCGGTTTCTTTGCGCCAGGGAATAAATTCCAAAGCCGCAGCGTCTCATCACCAGCCCCGGTTGCGATAGTTTTCCCGTCAGGCGAGAGCGCCAAGTATAACACTCTATAGGTGTGTCCGTGTAAATTAGCCACCTGCTGCATAGAGGGGTATTTCCAAACCGTTATATCGTTGAATGCATAACCATGTGTCGAAACCAGCTCCTTAGTATTAGTGCTCCACACCAGATTACATACCTGCGAACCGGCATCGACAGATGAGATGGGCTGACCTGTGCTAGTATTCCAAAACCAAATTTTACGATCACAGGTTCCGCCTCCGGATGCCAACAAGTTGTGTTGATGCGGTGACCAAGCCAATGCCTTGACTGCCGCCTTGTGTTCATTAAACTGGAATATGGAGTTGCGATCTAGTCCATTCCAAATCAGTAGTTTATTATCATTGCAACCTGATGCCAACTGGTTTGTCTCAACGTTCCATTTCAAACCACACACTTCACCTGTATGTTCCTCGAGTCGCTCAATATATGGCTCGCGCATGCGCACATCACGGTGCAAGATGGTGGAATCACGGGATCCTGAAGTTAAAAGATGATTGTTCCAGCTTAGTGAACTCACGCGCTCAGAGTGCCCTGGCATTTGTCGTAGTCGTTTTCCTTCATTGACATCCCATATTTGTACATACCCTGAATCAGTTCCAATTGCTAGATGTGTTCCTTCTTTAATCCATGAAACGCTTGTGATTGAATCATCACCCAGGTTACACACCTCGTTCACATTTCCACTGCCCGCATCCCACGAGTACACAAGGCCACCCAGACCGACAGCGAGCTGGTTCTGTGATCCCCAATCAAGCAAGTTGAGGTAGAAATCGTCCACCAATTCGGGGGCATCTAGCACTTTGTAAGGTGTCCTGCAGACATCTCGTACTTTCTTCTTGTTTGACATCAGCAATTTCTGCGATTCAGCTCTGACGGGAGACGACGAGAAGGGGTCTGCGTAGCGTGATGGGGTCTTGCGTCTGCCCGGGGAATAATTGAAGATATTTTGACCTTTGCGAGGAGTTAGTGGCACACTTTTACTGCGTTCATCAGGACTGGACGTAGGTTCATCATCGGGAACTGTGCTAGGAACGTCGTTTCCAAGTAACTCCGCCCGTAAAACGGTATTGTAAGTGTTGTCATCCTGTGTAGCTGATAGTGAGTAGGCAGCCTGTAAATTTACGCCCTCTCTTTGGGGAATATAGCGGTCTACAATCCGTTTTTTGCGTGGGGTCGACGGTGTCGACATCCTAGATTACTCATCACTTGGACGCAGGTTAATTACTACAATGTGAAGACATGTAGCCATGAGGTCACAGAGATCGTAAGCGGCCGTGAGCGGGCCGCTATGCGGAGAAAATAGTGGAGAATGATGCCAGGGGCCAATGAGACTTTAATAAAAAGGACAAGACATGTTTGCGTTTTCTCCACTACTATATGAGGTCAAAAATGCCAACTTAGCGAAGTTGTAGCTGATCTTACTGACAGCTATATTCAACCCACCAAGTAACATAAGTGTCAGCACCAGAGTTGCAGAGCAGCTTGAAAGGCCCAATGTTTCTTATTTAGTGTATTTATAAACTTCTTTAGCTTTATATCCTCTGTGATGTAAATATCGCTGCAGTTCGCTCTTTAAAACAAGTATTAGCATTATGCTACGCACATATGCGTGGGCCCTTTGATAACTTTTTATGCACCGATCTGTATGCGCTAACACTTACAACTAGATATTGATGTTATGCTCTAATTCAAATACTCAAACGTGGCTATCCTGCGAAGTGGCGTGATAAGAAGCCCCCACACAATTGCAGCCTCCACAAGCATAAAACTTTGACGCTTATCACCATAGGAATCGAGTCGCTTGTGTTTAGTTTCGTAATTCAATACTCTACTCACAAGCCGAGTTAATACACGGTCAAGCGGTACGTGCATCAGCCTGCATGTGAGTGCCGCAAAATATAGCCTAACCGCTCACTGCCGATAACTGATCTGCGGCCAAGAAAAACCGGAAAAATACCAGTATATCACAGAATGGTGCTCAAAGGTCGTAGATTTCAGTTCCCTGAGCGGGGGCAACTAGGTTATCGCTTTAAAGCGCTAAACAGATATGAGTCACAGTCACTCCAATGTACATGAGACCCCGTTCAATCGGGCCAAAGTTTTCACTCTAGAATTGGACATTATTCTCTACCATAAAAACATATTAATTGGTGCCCACTGCCTTAATTACACCCCTCGCTACTAGTTGCCTTTTAGATAAACCCCGCGTTTCTCGTCTCGATATATAATAAGTGTGCCCGAGTCAGCGATTTTTCGTCACCGACATGAAACCTCAAAGTCAAGATCTCTCTCGCTTTTTTTCTGATGAGGCTAACGCCCGCTCTCCTTCTCTTTTGAAAGAGGCATGGGTTCATATTCAAAAGCCAGGAATGATTTCTCTCGGTGGAGGTCTGCCCCTCCCCAGCTTGTTCCCATGGGATGGTCTTCAAGCCAAATCTCTCGCTGCTCCCTTTGATGAAGGTAACTCGGTTGATATTTTGACCGCTCAGAACACCATCACCGAGGATATTACCAAGGAGGAAGGTACCCATGAGCAGGACATCCCCCTTAAGGTCTGTCTCCAGTATGGCCAGTCCAATGGTGATTACCGTATCGCCAACTTTATCAGAGAACACACCAAGCTAGTCCACGACATTGGTTTCGAGGATTGGGATATCATCTGCACTTGCGGTAACACTTTCTCTTGGGATGCCGTTTTGCGCACTTTCACTAACAGGGGCGATGTCATCCTCACTGAGGAGTTCAGTTTCTCCTCTGCCCTTGAGACTGCTCATGCCAATGGTGTCACCACTGTTGGTGCCAAAATGGATCTTGATGGTATCATCCCCGAGGCTCTTGATGAGCAGTTGACCAACTGGGTCGGCAAGAAGCCCAAGCTTCTCTACACTATCCCCACCGGTCAGAACCCTGCTGGCAGCTGCTTGAGCGCTGAGCGCCGTCAACAGATTTACAAGATCTGTCAAAAGCATGATATTTTGATCATTGAGGACGAGCCCTACTACTTCTTGCAGATGCCCTCCTACAAGCCTGGCACCAAGTCTGAGGAGAAGCTCACTCACGAGGAGTTCCTCAAAGACCTTATTCCCTCGTTCTTGACCTATGATACTGATGGACGTGTTTTGCGCCTCGACAGTTTCTCAAAGGTCCTCTCCCCTGGTACTCGTATCGGTTGGATTGTTGCCCAAAACCGTTTCATTGAACGTCTTTTGCGTCTCATTGAGACAAGCTCTCAGTCATGTGCCGGATTCAGCGTCACTCTCACCAATGGTTTACTTCAACGTTGGGGTCAGTCTGGTTACATTGACTGGCTCATCAAACTCCGTCAGACTTATACTGAGAAACGTAATGTTAGCTCCGACGCTATTCAAAAATACATGCCCAAGGGCCTCTACGAGCTCTCTAACCCTGTTGCAGGTATGTTCTTCTGGATTAAGCTTGATTCCAGAAGACACAAGCGTTATGACGAGCTCGACCGCGACTCTAGAAAGGTCGAGCACCAAGTCTACCTGGACTGCATCGAGAAAAAGTGTCTTCTTGTTCCTGGCCAGTGGTTCTACGCCACTCAGCCCACCACCCCTCCTCAGCCCGACATTCCCAAGTCCGAGGAGGAGCTTAACGCTATCTACTTCCGTGGAACTTTTGCCTCAGTCCCTTCTGATAAACTTGACGAGGCCATTTCTCGCTTCTCGGAAGTTATCAAGGAGCATTTCGAATAAATTCTTCTGTAAAATTATAATATTTAGTAGCAAAATAACGATATTTCATAACGTACCTACGAGAAGCTCGCATTCCTTCTTAGAGAATAGGATGGTCGCCCGGCCACCGTGAAATTTTAAGAGAAGCTCATTAGCATCCAGTGACAATTGAAGTCATCTCAAATCGACAAAGCAAATATATACTCTGCATGTGGAAGTCTCACGTTATCAAGTGAACACTCCTAATTAAATTGGAAAAGCTCCAAAGTTAAATCAAGAATTGCAACGATGAATCGCTGGTTTACCAAATAGAAATCAAAGGTGTTTTCAGAAAGCACTGAACTGCCAAAAACTTTTGGCATAACCCTCATTGCTTCCTTGCGCAAACGTCTTTGTTCCTCGAAACCAGGATCATAATGTGATTGAGACAAGAGGTAATCACGGAATCCCTTTGCACTGCTCTTGACAAATTCATCATCTTCAGCAAAGTCTAACTTAATTGTCTCTAGTTTTGTCAGAATATTACCCAAAATTCGGTTGATGAGGATGGCAACATATTTATCAAAAGGAGACCAACAGATATGAAGCAATCTGAAAAGGCGAGAACGAGATCCCAAGCGGTAGAGCAAGTCCCGAATAAACGGATTGTTGTCAACAGTGCCGTTTGGTCTAACAAAGTCGAGAAGTTGCATGTTCAAATCGATCCCTACCAGTGGTGCTTTTGATATCTCAATGATGAGCGAATGAACAACCCACGGGGTGCTCATCAACTTGGTTGTAGACCTGATCACGGGTGTAAGAATTGCGTGAATCAAAGTATCAGGGAGATGGTTAGGCATCAAAGCATTCCACAACTGCACAGAATACGTATCCAAGTATGCGTCAATATTACTGTTGGAAGGATGGCTCTGGATCTGCAAGAACATCTGCTCCACTGCAAATCCGTGGGTAGCATCTTCACCAGCTCTTACAAAAGCATTATCAAGGTCGGTAAGGTGAGTATTAACGATGTGCGAGAAGTCCTGGATAGCGCGCAACTTATCAATCCGCTGGAACTTTTGCCAAAAAATGTAGTCGAATTGATGACCACCAATGATTTGTTCAATTTTGGGGTTACATTGGTTTGTCAGAGCAGAACGACATTGAAGAAGTGCAGATATAGCAGCAGTAGTAGCGGTCTTGTCATTTGATTTTAAACTATCGTTTTCACTGTCCCGCAAATCGGAAGAGGATGATAGCAATGCTGTA
Source organism: Wickerhamiella alocasiicola (assembly GCA_022577715.1). Taxonomy (NCBI): domain Eukaryota; kingdom Fungi; phylum Ascomycota; class Dipodascomycetes; order Dipodascales; family Trichomonascaceae; genus Wickerhamiella; species Wickerhamiella alocasiicola. Next base: position 58,491 of record JAKIRU010000025.1, read on the forward strand.
GCAGACATAAAGGTGGGAAAGCTGGTTGTGCTTGTTGTATTTATGAATCTCTTGCATCCATGTACATATTCCCCTCAATGCGCGCTCAGCTGTGGGCATTTTGCGAAATAACCAATGTTGTAGTGTGGGGATAAAGTGCTGCAGTGTGCGCTTTGCGCGTCCCAGCACTGACAAGGGGGAGCTTTCATACTTATTCAAGTAGTCTATCAAAATATAAACTTATGTTGTCAACGAATTGAAAAGCAGTAGGTAGCGACAACTGGTTTTGTGCAAATTAAAAGGTCATTAGGGCGAGATGCTTATGTTTCATTAGACAGCGAGAGCAGCGTCTAAGCTTTTGTAATGATTTCTTCATGAAGTAGAAAGATGCGATGGGAAGAGGCATTAATTTCCACTCACACACCCTTAAGCCGTTGCTCCATGTCTTGGCGCATCTTCTGCTGGAATCGCGCTGCCTCAGCATGGTCATGAAGCTTGAACCCAAACACCTTTAATACGTATTGTTCGCTTGTCTTTCTTGGCAGCAGCTTTGCGTAAACCTGGAAAAACATGGCAGGGAACGAGGTCCCCCAGTATGCACCATCCATTACACCATGACGAGAGCTCTTTGGGTTATAAACATCCTCGCACTTGGGGCAGTATAACTTGACACATGACTCGTGAGGCACATCGCTAAGTCCAATTGGTAATAATGCTTGCCCGCGGCAGAGGGCCCGAGGACAGCGGCCAAACGCCTCCTCGTGGTACTTGCTCATCATTTTCTGCAGGCCGCGGGTCGTAAGAATAAAGCGGGCATGAATTAGTCCGTATAAATGTCGCGCGTCGTTCTGTAATCGGCGGTCTTTCTCTGTATTTTGTGGTTGGTCTCCGGGACCCAGCACGACGTCGATGGCGGCCTGCATGTGGTCCACTTCTGTGTTGAGACTTGTGAGATTGAATCTGTCCACAATGAAATCAGGATCGACCTCGCAGAAATACTCATTTCCCTTTGTGTTGAGAAATACGTCTATCCATTGTCCATCCATTGGAAAATTCGAATAGGGGGCTAAGGCTGATTTAAGGGGGGGTGGCTGGTAGTCAGCCGATTAGTGGGTTGAGGGCAGGAAATCAGTGAGTTTATGAACTACATACAATGAAGTAAATAAAGTAGCGATTGCAACAAGCCATCACAATGAATCTTAGAGAACACGCTCTGGAGCCACAAACGAAGACGTGTATCTATTTCGAATGACGACTGTCAGCCGAAACCCCCATAAGCAGATCCCAATTCCATGTAATCCAAGCCGCGAGTAATCACTCCCAAATTGGCGCACGTGAAAAAGTGTAAGCAACGCCCGACCAACTCCAGTCATTTAGTACCGCGATGAAAGTCATAAAATCAGAGTGGTTGGAGCACTCGCATGAGGGTAAACCCATGGAAATATATACCGTGGACGTGTCTCCCGATGGAAAACGTCTGGTTTCTGGAGGTTTTGATGGAAAAGTGCGCGTCTGGAGTACCCAAGCGACGCGAACCCCTGATGCAGAGGGGCCTCGACAACTCGCTTCAATGGGCGCTCACACAGGAAGTATTGTTGTGGTTCGGTTCTCCCCTAATGGAAAATATATTGCATCGGGAAGCGATGATCGCTTGGCCCTTATTTGGGAGCTCGACGCCTCGCGCGTCGCTCACAAGGAGTTTGGTACTCAAGACCAGGTCAGTGAGGTTTGGACTGCTCGCAAACGTCTGGCCGACCACGAATCAGACATTCAAGATTTGGCGTGGTCTCCAGACGGCTCTTTGCTCGTAACAGTCGGTTTGGACAGCGCCATCATCGTTTGGAGTGGCCTCAATTTTGAGCGTATTGCCCGCATCGATACGCACGACTCCCATATCAAGGGCATTGCGTTTGACCCTGCGAATAAATACTTTGTGACTTGTAGCGATGACCGCAGTGCACGCATTATACGCTATCAGGGTTCCTCAAAGGAAAACTTCACGTTCGCAGTTGAGGCTGTGGTTGAATCTCCTTTCAAATATAGTCCTCTCACTAGTTACTTCAGACGATGCAGCTGGAGTCCCGACGGTGAGACTATTGCATGCCCCAATGCCACCAACGGTCCCGTCCCTACTGTTTGTATCATTAATCGTGGTAGTTGGGACACGGATGTGAGTCTTGTCGGTCACGAGGGGCCTACTGAAGTGTGCTTGTTCTCACCTCGCGTATACCAGCGTCAAGATTCGACTGACCCCGTCACTATTGTAACGTCTGCAGGCTCAGATAACACAATTGCAGTATGGAGCACCGGGTCGCCTCGCCCCCTTTTGATCGTTAACAATATTTGTCAAAAAACAATTACAGACTTGGCATGGACCTCCGATGGTCTCGGTCTCTATGCAACCTCTCTTGATGGTACCATTTCTCTTGTTCTTTTCGATGAAGAGCTCGGTAAAGTCCTACCAGAGAGTCAAGTTACTCAGAGCTTGTTGAGGTATGGTACCGCACAAACTGATATGGATATTCCTGAAAGTGCTGAACAGCTTAAAATCACAGAGCGTACAGCCGCGCCTGTGCCCTCTACCCCTGCTGAGACCTCCGCACTTGCTGAAACCCCGGCCCCTGCTGTCAATGCTCCAGTATCGACAGCGGCCCCTGTTTCGGTGCCTGCAACTACACCTGCGCCTGTTGCTGCTCCTGTTTCTATTCCAGCTCCCACGCCCGCTCCTGCGACAACTACCTCAGTTACAGCACCGCCCGTGAAAAAGCAGCGCACAACTATCACCAAAGATGGAAGGAAGCGCGTCGCCCCTACATTAATCTCACAAGACGCTTCACCGGGTGTAACAACAATTGCCGCGGCACCACAGTCCAATGGTCTTGACAGACCTGTTACTTCGGGCGCAGAATTTGGCCGCCCTACTAATGGTGTGCCTCGAGGTGGCATTGGCGCTCTTGTGGTGGGTACTAAGCGCAAAGCAGAGAGTGAAGACGAGAAAGCCGGTGATAAAGCTACCTCAAAGAAAGCACCGCCTGAGTTCATTCGCCCTGCAGTCATCAACCCCGCATGTGTCGTCTCCTCGGCGCGTCTTGCGATTCCTAAAATTACCACCCACTTGAGTACTGATAAGGGCGCTAGCTCTGTGCTCGAGGCAAGAAATGGACACAACTTGGGTGATCCTGCGCGAATTTCCGTCACGCACAACAATGAAACTGTTTTCATAGACTTTGTTCCTGGCTATGCTCATCTCCTTGCAGGCAGCGCCGATTTCTTTTGGGCTGCAACTACGGAGGATGGCACGCTCTATACATGGTCACCTCAAGGAGTAAGACTACTGCCTCCATTTGCTCTTGGTTCCTCTGTGGTGCTTCTGACTGCGTCGAAATTCAAGCTCACTGCCGTTACCGCCACCGGTCTTGTTCAAGCATGGGACCTCGACAAGAAACGCGCCATGTTTCCCCCGGTATCGTTAGCACCTGTTTTAGACTCCGCATCAAAATACACTGACAATGGTGTGCTCAAGGCGCCGTCAATTACTCAATGCTGGATGGCTTCTGAAAGGGCTGTGGTGGTCACTCTAAATAACGGCAATGGCTATACCTATGACCCTGACTTGATGGTGTGGTCCCGCATATCAGAACCCTTTTGGGCATATGGCTCACAGTACTGGGATTCCACTGGCTTCGTATCGTTGTTTGACGACAATAGCGCGACTGGTCCTATCGCCACTGCTGAGAGACGTACGAACGAGGGGGCACTGCTCAAGAATAGCTCCAGAGGTAAACAATTACAGCGCATGGCACAGAACAGAATGCTGCAAGACGGTTATAATGGATTCGAAGATTCAGTCTCAATCGCGCACCTCGAGAATCGCATCACTGCCGCTATAGCCGTCGACTCAAAGACTGAACTCGAAAAATACATCGAACTATATGTGTACCGGTTATCGCGCGATGGTCACCGTAATAAACTATCTGAACTACTACAAAAACTTAGCTTCATGGATACATATGGGGGACTGGATGCCAAGAAGCTGCTGACGCGTGCACTCGATATCGCATCCGCACACCGACCCGTCCAGACTCTTGTGGTGGAGTACGCAACTGCTAATGACCAAATGAACATAGATTCGTAAACATATCAAGATTTATGTCGCACTAATAATGCTACGGTGTAACACATGTGCTCTTACGAGCGTACGGCTCCATGCGGCGCGTTGGCCCATACATGGAATATCTGTGTCTTTGAATAAATTAGGTTGAACAAACTACAAATTATCCTGTAAATCAGATAAAAATGGCGAGCTTCCGTGGTCTTGCCAGCCACCGTAGAGAGAAGAATAAATAAATGATAATCAACAAGTCGGCGGTGCCCACGAAGCCGACTATCTAGTGGTGAAAGAGCTGAATGTCGATGAGTGTTGGAGGCTCTTGTTGTGTCTGGAGCGGTTAGTGGCTTTGCGCTTGAAGCGGTTGATCCTAGTCTCAACACTGTGGCCACAGCCCTGACCAGGACTAGTCTTTGACGTGTTGGGAAGTCCCCATGATTCTGTGGAGCTGAGTCTTAGCATCTGGACTTAACTTCCGTCAGACGGGACCACAAGCTTTATGTATTGGGAAGGGTGCCGTGCATGGCTGCATATGCATGTCTTTTGTATGCATGACGCATTCCCCCCGAGCACGAAGATGTGCGCTTAGATGCATATATGCATATTTGCTAATATTAAATGTTATCAACGGACGTATACAGCTGAAAGACTCTCTTATTCAATCATGATCCGACACGCCCCAAAATTCACCCACTTTTTCACGCTGGCGCCGCATCAGGGGGTAGTTTCACATAACAACAAGGAGGGGTAATAACAGGTGAACCAGTGATCGTTGATCGCATTCGAGAATGATGGCCACTATAAAAAGCAGAAGTTAAATAACGTTTTGTCTACAGGACTTTTTTAGTTACCAGTATGCAGCTTGGGGTCGGCGAACAGATCATCCATTAGGTAATGTTTCCATAGCCAACTCCGAAACCCCATTCCGACCGTATGTACACACTCTGTGTACATCTAAACAGGTCTTTTGAGTTTTGAAGATTTTTTTCTCAAGTTTTTGCATGTTGAAATATGTCTTAGACTACCTGGGATGTACTCAGAGCATCTTTGGACGCGCCCTTTCTCCTCCCCATGTAGGTACTCCTGCATGGGCGTACATCTGCAAAGGTCGAAAAGATCTGTATAAAAATCGCTGAAGAGGGTTTAAAACTAGAACTTCAGCAGTCTGTCAAATTCTGAATAAGTCATATAAAATTTCGTAAATTTCTCTTGCCCAAACTCTCAGATATTGCATGAAGTATGACGACCATACCATTCCGTAGGAGGGCGTGGTATGCAGACCCTTAAGCTTCTTACGTCATTTTCGGACTACCAATATCAAAAAAAGGTTTACCCGGCAGCTTTGTTTATAAAGTCTTTGTGTGCGAAAAATCAAAGTTCTCAGTTTTTGCAGAGGTTCTTTTGTCATAGGTATACTATTTAGGCCTAATAACCCCACAAGCCCGAGCTGGCCAAGCGGAGAAGCTGTCGAGCCACATGCAGGGACACTGCATCAAAAGTGCAAATCGGTGTTGGTTGGGGCTAGCAGATGCATGAGACAGACTTCGAATCAGTGCCTTTTAATACAGACGATTTCTCCCATTCTTTGCAAGCAGGCATGCTTGGGTTTGCGAATCGCCCTAAGAAATTTTGATAAGGTTTTTTCTATTTTTGGCGCATCCACGATAGTGCTGCAGCTTTTGCTGTTGCCCTAGGTTACTGCGACGCCCCTTGTAACTTATATGTTCTTTGAACATTTTGACGGGAAGAAGTAAGCAAAGCCATCACCGTAGGAGGTGGAGAGTGGTCCATTTCCATTTTACTATATCCCCAAACAGTATGGTGTGCATATCGGCTTGGGAATACTCCAACACCCTTACGGCTATGCTGTCAGAGACGCGGTTAGAATTGCAGTCCAGGCTAACACGTTGAGATCCAACGTCTCATCTTTAAGAGCCATGCCAGATGCGCGAAGCGTAGGGATTTTACCACTGGGTTCTTACCAAGACGTAATAGCCGAGATGGAATTGAAGGCGTTTGTTTCAAACTTGCGTAAGCTTCCATTGAAAGCCGCATTTATTTACGTAATTAACTTTTAATTCTGAAAATATAAGGGATCCACACTGCCAACTTTGGTCCCATGGGAATAGTAAACCCGCTGCGATAGCAGTATGGCAAACATATGTGTATATGAGAACGCCTGTACATGTCCACCTGTTTTAAAGGTGAGATTGCGTGTCGAAATTTAACGAGAGTTTAACGGCGTCTCTGGCGGGAAAAAGAAGTCAAGGGAGCCACTTTGTGGACCATTCGTCAACTGAATACCTCATTATAGCTTTTCAAGACCGGCTTGCCTCTACTTCATCACATACGCTATGGATCACTTACTGACCTATCACAGAGCTGTATATTGATTTAGTAATGTCACTGTAGTTTGGTAGGAAACAGTTGTAAAAAAGGTAGAGATAACTTGGATCTTGGTGTATATATAGCAATAGTATTAGTGAGAAATGTCTGAGAGTAAAATTTCGACTACTGAACTTCTACCAGCTAACCAGTACCATCACCATGCAAGACCCCTCTTCACCTCTTACGCCCAATCACACCTAACATAATGCGCAGATTCAGCACCAGCGCACGCCGTTTGGCTTTGTGGCCCAATCCTGCTCAGACGGTGCCTGAAGGGCTTTTAGATTTGAAAACTCTGGAGCGCAAGCCCACCACATTCCCTCGCGTAGAGCCTGAGAACCCTGCCGACAAGTTTAAGCGTCAGACTGAGGAGTTGCACCAATACGGCCGTTACGTGACTTCTGCCCTCCCTAAATACATCCAACAGTTCACTGTTTGGAAAGATGAGCTCACACTCAATGTGGCTCCCAGTGCACTTGTCCCTGTGCTCAAGTTTCTCAAGGATCACAGCGCCGCTCAGTTCAAGCAAATCAGCGATATTACTGCTGTGGACTTCCCCAGCCGTGAGAACCGCTTTGAAGTCGTTTACAACTTATTGAGCATCCGCCACAACTCTCGTATTCGTGTCAAGACCTACGCTTCCGAGACCAGCAGCGTCCCCAGTATTTCACGTCTTTTCGAGGGCGCCAACTGGTTCGAGCGTGAAGTTTACGATATGTTTGGCGTTCTTTTCACTGGACACCCTGACCTCCGTCGTATTCTTACTGACTACGGATTTGAGGGCCACCCTCTGCGTAAGGACTTCCCTCTCACTGGTTACACTGAGGTCCGTTACGACGAGGAGAAAAAACGCGTTGTCTACGAGCCTCTGGAATTGACTCAGGCCTTCCGCAATTTTGTCGGCGGCTCTACTGCATGGGAACCCGTCGGACCTGGTCGTGATGACCGTCCCGATGAGTTCAAGTTGCCGGTTCCCGAACCGGAAGAGGAGGAGAAGAAATAAGTGATTTCTGTATGAGCGAGTAAGCGCTCAAGTATGCGATCCTATATAAGCATACAATCGCCTGCGGACCTCGTCGCACCACCCTGCCCCTCTGCATAGCGCTGCATTTGCGCAGTACCTGCACCCGTCTATTTACTGTACTGTTATTGTAGGATAATGTTTACCTAGCCTATGGAATAGTTTTCTTAGCGACTATTGCCAGCGCCACCGCTGGGACCGAATACAAGTTTGAAAAGCCCGCAATAAGCATGCAGGCCAAGCATATTGGCTATCGTTGGCAGAGACCACATCATTATTATTATTATTATCGTCACGGTCCCTTTTCCTATGCCAGCAGTAATATCAAGATGTGCCTTCTCATTTGCGCTCTCCTAGAGATCTAACTGATCACGAGGAAAATAACTGTCTCATCATCAATATGAGTGTCATTCCTGCACATACCACAGCTATTCTCCTTGCGTTCTTGTTAGCTCTAGCACTGTCTCTAACTCCTCCTCTCGCTTGTCAATTAGTACTACCACCTTGAACAAGAACAGCACGGGTCCTTCGCCACCGTCCACATACTGCCAATCGTCCGTCCTGAGCATTAGCATATATGCCAATGTGAGATCAAAAACTCGCTCATCTCCTACCCACGCTGAGGTGATTTCGCTTTGTCTGATCCGAGGGTTCCATGTCCTTTCTAGCAGCTGTGCTCTATCATCATTGAGATTAGTTGATGGTATAAATTTTGCCTGGACTTTTTGAATAAATATCTGAGCGCCAGGCGTCCACCCAGAAACAATCAGCACCGCCGCTAATCTTTTGCGACCCCCAGTGACATTTCCATTGAACAACTTTGACACCTCCACCCGCAAATCAAGCCCTAAAAGTAATCTTTCACCGCGTGGCGTATGTACGTTGATAGTTTTGTTATTGCGCGCACGTACTATCTCTTGGTGTTCAGGTGTTTCTTTAAGTAGTATAGTGTAACTTTTACCTCTTGGTTTCTGGTCTGAGAGTTGCACAGAGACATCAATCACGTATCTTAGGTCTCTGTCTATACCAATTGATGGCAAAAGAAAACTGAAAAGCATACGGTATGTCCATTCTTTCTCGTCTTGAAGTTTTGCTACCTCACTAAATTGACGAGGTGAGAGCGTGGTTGAGTGTACCAATATAGGGACTAACGATAGATATCTTGGATGGTCTTCTTTTATCTCCAGAGTAATTGGCACTTGTTCTGGCTTCAAATCCGAGTAATTGGTAGCAATTACCACCTCGCCAGTAACTGTGTCTCCCGATGAAAACTTTTGATCAATTTGATTACCCTCAGCCAAAAGGATCTCTATATTCGTGACAATTTCGTGCTCAGAACTCATTAACTAAACTGATTTGCACTAATTGTGGATGGTGATCGTTGGGAGGAACCCATTTGGCAAATACCACACAACTGTGTGTACGTCACTCCGCATATCCTCATGTGGCAATCAATGCATTTCTTGGCATATAGCGCATAAATATCTGAAATATCGTTTATAGTAGATGTCTGGATAATTTTGCATATTTTCGCGACTCAATTATCCTTGCATTAGTCGTTGGGCTTGTTGCGCCTGGGCCATGATCACATGCACGTGAGGTTAAACAGGCATTCGAATTGCCTTTGAGGGATTTTTTTAAACTACGTACATTGTGCAGGGCACACAACTTCTACGGAGGCAAAGCGATAAATAAGCATTTGGGTGAGGCACTCTGAACTTGGCTCAGATTTATCGAACCTTTCGTGAAACATCAATCAAGGGGTCACGGGGGAGAGGCTTAAGCACGAGTTGTGTGATGAAATCCTCAATTCAGGCATAAATTACCATCAATCATCATTATGTTTGTTGGTACATGACTAGCCTCGTTCGCAGTCGATGCATCTTAGTGCAGGAGGCTTCGTCTTGCGAATCATCTCACCAAGCATTAGGCGTGATGCTTACAGCCTTTTTCTGCAGGTGAACCTTTAAGCTTTTGAATTAGATCAATGCGATGATGGTCCCAATTTGTGCCTGATTGTTCGTGGCCTTTATACAGCAACGCTCTCTCTGAAGGTGCAAGAAGCAGCAATTGAGAATCCAGCAGCTGGTCGGTAGTAAGCTAAGCTATTCATGTTCAACTATACGGGTTGATACTTGTGAGCATTGCACTAGCTAGATCAATTTAACGCATCGCCACATGTGCGCCCTATAATGTCGAGTGGGCCATTAAAAAACACTTAGTAGTTGCAGCCATCTATCATCTGTTTACCACCCTCGAAGCTGGATCAAAGGATAAATGTCTCAGACTGGCACGTCTGCCCCTGAAGATTTCACCGTTGACAACCCCCATCCAACCCTCGTGAAACTGTGAAAAGTGTGACTAGACAATTGTGTCGGAGGTAGGCGTAATTGTACAAATTTTTATCAATTTAAGTTCAGTTGTCGTAATAATAGCTGCAACCCAATCTCTCAAGATCTTGCAGGGATCTGCAGAATCTCGCATGTACGCTTTGCGAGGTTAAAGCATGTGAGGAGATCCAAAGAGCTTTTCACCTAACGGAAATTTTATATTGCTAGGTGTAACACATTCTATGAACAACGCTGTTATTGGGGCCGAATCTGGAGGCGACGTGTCATAACCGGACTGCTGTCTGTGGTCACCTACGACCTTGCAATTTCAGTGCCCACATCCCATCGTACTTGCACTTGTTTTCAAAATATTGAACACGCTACTTGTGCTACTTGTGTTGTCGTAACAATCAAGCAGCAAGACTCTGAACGGTCCAGAATTTCAATAGTTAGAGACTCAAGTAAATGATAAAGTTTATACAGCTACAAAGGCACAAGCGTACATCAAAGCATGGCGCTTCGCCACAAATGCTCATTAGCGCTGCATGTTTCCGGCACCAAGCGCTGCGCTGGGCTGCACGCTAATCTACGATTAAACCTTAACTAACTACTGCTTCTGGTTCTTGAGCTTATCAGCCAACCACTCGAGACCCTCATAGAGACCATCACCTCTGGTGGCGCAAGCGCTCTGGATGTACCACTCGCGGTTGTGCAAACTGGGAAGACCCAATCTCTCGGTGATTTCGGAAGCGTTCATGGCATTAGGCATATCTTGCTTGTTAGCAAACACGAGCAAAAGAGAGTCACGGAGCTCATCTTCGTTAAGCATGCGCTGGAGCTCGTCGCGGGCCTCTCCAATACGTTCACGGTCGTTCGAGTCTACAACAAAGATGATACCCTGGGTGTTCTGGAAGTAGTAGCGCCACAAAGGACGAATGCGATCCTGTCCACCGACATCCCAAACGGTGAATGAGATATTTTTGTACTCGACGGTCTCAACATTGAATCCAATGGTGGGGATAGTGTGGACGATTTCTCCGAGTTTGAGCTTGTACAAAATAGTAGTTTTACCGGCGGCATCAAGACCGACCATCAAAATACGCATTTCCTTGCGACCAAGCAGGCCAGCAAACACTTTGGAGAAGTAGAGACCCATGGTAAGAGGATTGGGAAAAGGAGGTTATAAAAGGATGATAAGCAACGTGTCATGAGTGGCTGAGTCATCGGAATGCTGGCGTGGCCTCCCTGCGTGGCCTAGAGCGCTTAGGGTCGGGGGTTAGGGCTAGACGTGAGTGGTCGCTGGTTGGTCGTCGACAAAGCGGGGAGTTTCCTCGAAAGCATCCCTTATTTTCACGCGTTACAATATAATTGGCGCACTTTCAGAGCGAATCTCTCGTGATTTCATGCCCATAGAGCTTGCAGCACGTAGTCCTGCCCGCGCCCCAGTTTAATTTAGATCGGTAGACGCCACAATTATGTATCCAGGAGACGCATCATTTTGGCATATTATGACGTGTTATCGTTAAAATGGCCACTTCTGCCTTTGAAATATGATTGAATAAAAGTGAAATATTCTTTATGTCTCCAATTCTGATCCTTAGTTATATAGTTTACGATTCGACAAGGTCCAAGTATATTGTGGCAAATTGACTAGGCAAACCCCTACAAAGTTCTTGCAGGGCCTTAAGCTCCTTAGGGACAAACCCTTACGTGTCCTTACTATAAACCCTCAAGCCCAGCGCCTCTAGTCCTCTAGTCTCAATCCAGTCCTAAGCTCATCGCATTATGGTGCAAATAATGGAGACAATCAACGCTGTTCCGCCGGTTACTAGATACATGATGGGTGCAATCCTACTTCTGGGAGCTTTCGCGAGAATGAAAGTGGTTTCTCATGAGGAAAAGTTCGCTTTTGTAGCGTCAAAGTTGATCTCGGAGCCATGGCGCCCGCTCACCTCAGTGCTATACAATGGCAAATTGGACATAGCACTGATAACCCAACTGCATTCGATTCTCATGTTCTCTCGTACCCTGGAAGAAGTGGGCTACACAACCTCTAAAAAGTACCTCCGCTCGTTACTATTGTTAGGTGTGGTGCTGCTAATTGCGTCCCCAATGTTAGGGATTCTGTTTCCCGGACCGGCGTTTTTTGGAGCGCTGTCCTACATTTGGTCCCGTAAGATCCCTCAACAGCGGCTCGTGCTGCTGGTTTTCCTGGAGCTTCCGGCTAACTACTTATTCTGGTATCAGCTTTTGCTATCGTGCATCACCTCCAATCTCAACTCAGACGCCACGGGAGTGCTTACTTTTATTTTGGGAGTCATTGCGGGGCACACGGTGTTCTTCACTGAAATGACTGTTCCTCTCCTCACAGGTAAGCAGCTCCTATAACCACATCTGAACTTTGCACCCAATAATGGACTCTGCGCACGACGACCCTGTGCTAGCTCCATTTAATTATTTATTAAAACGTCCCGGGAAGAATATTAGAGACGCGCTGATCGCGGCGTTCGCGCTAAACCTTGGCTCTAGTAGCGATCTAACTGCTCGCGTGTCCCAATGCATTACTACCTTGCACACTGCATCGATGCTAATAGACGATGTAGAAGACGATGCTACAACAAGAAGAGGTGCTCCGGCTGCTCATCGTATCTATGGCGCAGCACTAACAATTAACTGCAGTCACTACGTGGTGTTCCAGGCAATGCATGCTTTACCTACTCATCTGCAACCCATTTTTCTCGAAGAAATGCTCGCTCTTCATAAAGGGCAGGGCCTAGATATTTATTGGCGTGATACTTATACAACTCCCAAGGAACATGAGTACCTCGAAATGGTTCAAGACAAAACTGGGGGTCTGCTACGAATGGCCGTGAGATTGCTCGGCGGTAATCACCTTGTAGAACTAGCAAACACCATGGGTATCCTCTACCAAATTCAGGATGATCTGCTCAACCTCACGTCAAATGCGTATCACGAGTCTAAGGGATTCTGTGAGGACTTGACTGAGGGCAAATACTCGTTTCCGGTAATTCACTGTCTTGAGAACAGCGATGGTGAAGAGCTCAAATCGATCCTTAAATTACGAACCACAGACCCCGACATCAAGCGTAGAGCTCTTGAACTTATGGAGCAAACAGGGAGCTTTGAGTATACCCAACGGGAGGTTCTCAAATATCATGACAAGGTGAATGATATGATAGGAAAGCTCTCAGGTGATGTTGGAGGGTTGAATGTAGTATTGAAGAAATTGGTAATGGTCTAGCCTTAATGCTTTAAGCCATGCGCCAACTTGTCAATATAGCTTTTTATCGATAACTCTAGATCATTTGCCCAACGCGAGGGCGGGGAGATAGAAGGTTGGGCCTGTTTCCCACAGTCTTCTCAAGTCACTAATGGTTTACTTGTGGCTTCATAGAATTCGGACACGCGTCGAACCGCCCAGCGATTCAGCGCGTCAATTTACCTAAATGTCGACTTACCCGCAATTTAGTGTTCATGAACGTAGAAAGGGGGACAAGTCTTTTTCTGTTTCGAGAATAAATATATGCAACTACATAAGAATGCTATTAGAGAGTGTGAATAAATTAATTTTAAGCCAAAACGGCGAAAATGGCAGGAAGGAGAGCGGCAACTTCCATAACAGCGGCGTTGCTACTAGCACCGGAACCAGAGGCAGAGCCAGAGGCAGCAGAGCCGGAAGCGTGGGAACCGGAAGCAGCGGAGCCAGAGGCAGCGGAACCGGAAGCAGCGGAGCCAGAGGCAGCGGAACCAGAAGCGGCGGAGCCAGAAGCGGCAGAGCCAGAGGCAGCGGAGCCAGAAGCAGCGGAACCAGAAGCGGAGCCGGACTCGGCACCAGAGGTGGTAGCGGCAGAGGAGCCGGAAGCGGATCCAGAGGCGGCAGTGGCAGAACCAGAGGCAGAGCCAGAGGCGGCACCAGAGGCGGTAGTGGCAGAGCCAGAGGCAGCAGAGCCAGAGGCGGCAGAGCCAGAGGCAGTGGCAGAACCAGTGGCAGAACCAGAGGCAGCGGAACCAGAAGCAGCAGAGCCAGAAGCAGCAGAGCCAGAAGCAGCAGAGCCAGAAGCAGCAGAGCCAGAGGCAGCGGAGCCAGAGGCAGCAGAGCCGGAAGCAGCAGAACCAGAGGCAGTGGCAGAACCAGAGGCGCTGTTACCAGCGGTGTTGGCGGCAGCATCGGTGGAGCTCAACAAAGTGAAGTAGGTGCTGTAACTAGACTGGCGGTCGTCACCAGACTGAGCGTTGGGGTCCATGATTCTGACAGAGTAGGCAGAGTCGGAGGAAGTGTCGGTAGGGACAGTCCAGCTGTACGAACCAGAGTTCTGGATGCCACTAGCGATTGTGCCAACCTCCTGCAAGTTGTCGCTTCTGCCCTTCAAAAGGACAATGTTGACGGTCTGCATAGAGCTATCAGGCTGCCACTTAATGTTAATGGTCTGGCCAGCATTGACGGTGGTACCGTAACCAGGGGAGGAGATAGGATTGGGGTTGTCACCGAGGACAGCGGCAATCAAGGAGAGGGTTGTAAGGCAGAATCTGTTAACAGCAACCATGCTTTTTCTAAGGTGACCAGCGTATGCCGCCAGGCTGAGCTTATATACTCCGTCGGGCTGTGCACGCATATGCAGGGTCCTGCATAAAGGTGCATCGAGTCATTAGACAGGACTTCCGGAGTAAAGTTGGAAACTGCTTGCGATAAGCCGCTGCAAATTTGCCCATTCTTTTGTTTTCCATTTAAACGCGTATTAGCCCTTTTTAACCAGTCAAAAGCGGTGCTTATTATGGCTTTTGACGTTCCCAGCCACCTGCACTATATTTATCAATTTCCCCTTTCGGAACAAAGTGCTTCTCGGGTTGCAGGATAAGTGTTAGCGAGGATAGCAATTTGAGACAAAGATGATAAGAATGTAAAGGCTATATCGAATAACTGCTATTAAAGTTCATTGTGAAGCCGCTCTGCGTGCTTGTTTCCATAAATAGAATGCCGCACCGCTTTGGCATAATTTTCGACATCTGAGCCCCCTCTGCCAGCGGCTAGTTTACTGAGCCATTTTATGAACTCGGGGCCTGGTTTGACTGCTTCAACCTCTACTACACGTGTTAAAAGCTTCAAATAGTAGATCTGGTTCACGCCCTCCTCCTGCGCTAATTTCTCGAGGTCCTTAGACCACTGCTGCAGGGGGACGCCAAGATGAAACAGGTCCTCGAGGATTGCCTCAAGCCGTTTCAAGATTTTATCGTCCCATTTAAGGTCTTTCAAATGGGTGCGAAGGTATTCAGTATTTAAATAGCATGCATCGGCACCCTGCTTTACCGAGATGAGATTTCCATATATAGCGAGCTTTCTCCACGTCAGACCGGCAATATCAGAGATCAATTGCGCTGGGTACGATGGGATCTGCGTAAGGACCTGCTTTATTGCCCCTGGGTTTTGTCTCAGAGCGATTTGGATCACCCTTGCCGCCTGATCTGCATACTGACCAGCGCCTTCGGATATGACCTTGAGCGTCTCAAAGTGGTGAGCCATAATCTCCTCACCGCGATCAATGTCATGCGCAAGATCCTCAAAATTATCTAAAAGTCCTAGCAAATTCTGCTCTTGGGGTCCAATACTTGCCAACGCAACACTATTTTCATTATCTTGGGGCAGCCGCACGTACCGCTCGCCTGTCTCCATATTGAGCTGCACATCCAATCCTGCAGGGATATCTTCGCCTTCATCAACTTTCTGCCATTCGTTTGTTGCCTCAAAGGCTAAAGCAGCAGCCACAAGTGCCAACAATAGTTTCATTAGAAAGGTAGTCTGTGGTCTGAGGTTGGCAAGCGCAGTGGTGCATGAAGGACATTCTAGAAGTGTCTCCGCGAGCTGTGCGGCGAACTCATGAGTTTTGGGTGATAATTATGTGGAATTATGTGTAGTATATGTATAGCTACGTGACGTGGACAATAAGCTGGCATTCGTGCAGGACATATGCAATGCGTGGGGGTGCATCCAATACTGAGCACAACTTAGCGCATTAGCAAGGCAAGCAGCTCTCAGCTTCATGTTTGATGCTGTATTAGAGATTTGTGGGGTTTTCTTAACTTGGCAGTCAGCAGTTCACTGCTCATCACTGCTCGTCCAAGAAATTGGGGTTGTTTTTCAACCTCGAGGTAAACTTCTCCCACCAAGTATTGAAGGCCTTGATAGGCACGTTTCCGTTCCCATCAGTGAAGCTTGACATATAATTATAGGCATTCTCAACAATTTTGTTGCCCAATGTCGCGATATCAGTTGCGCTCTTAGGCGCTGGCGCAGCTGCTGGAGCAGGACCAGTGAGAGCCTTGGGAGCAACTGCCTGGGCTTGCCGAAGCTGCGCCAGCTGCTGTTGTGCCTGCTCAAGGGGCTCAATGGAAATTCCTACGTTAACGTCAAACTCTTGCGGCGTTGCTGCGTTCTCGTCGTCATCCATCATCTCTTCAACATCGTTCGAATAAGACGCAAGTTGCCCCGCATTGAACTTGAATATGGCACTTTGCTTCTCAGCACTCAAAAACCCCATCAATTTGAAGTCCTGGTTGGGAAGTTGCACATACACGCTGCCTGCTGCGTTGCTGGGGAACTCGATACCAGGAAGAATAAATACGGCCATATAATTGATTTTGGAGGAGTCTTTTATTACGTGTCCAAACTTCATCTCATCGATCTGCTCAAAATTGCTGCATGCTCGTCCGCCAGCAAGAATACCAAACATTAGGGGCTAGTTAGGTGGGTGATGTGATCAAATAATTTCAGTAGCTTGTGAGACGTCTTTGAACGAAATCGGTTCTTCAGTATATCTGCTTTATTCTTACTGTTCGTTATATAAAATAGTAGAAATTGATTTGCGAGAACTGCCCGGAAATACCATAGTCTACTCGATCTCTCTAGAGTTTACTAGAAGCGCGAGCACATTGATGCACTGATGTGTGAGCATGTGGAGCGCTCCTCGCCTGTTTATAAATAGTTTTGTTTTAATTTCTAGTGCTTAAACGTCTCTTTTGATTTTCATCTTCTCGTGACCCTCCAAGCGAGTATTCGTGGAGGTCGTTAGGTGAGTGTGCACGTGCGGACTTGTACCGCTGCGCTGGGCGAATCAATGAAGCAGAATCAAGGCCTAATTAAAATACTTCTGGGTGTATTAACAAGCTTTAAAGTGTGGCAGGTCAACTGATGCTTAGAGTGTTCAGGTTGTGTGCTTCACTGCTATTTGGGTTTTGATATAGGATGATCGCGTAGGCGTTCATCGTGATCACCGCTCTTTTCAGCTTACTAGTGACCATATGCAATGGCTATTTGCGTCCTTGTTCGGAAGATGGGCTTAGGGCGAGGGGGACCAGACCCAGGACGTCGCGCATCCACCATAAACAACGGCTCCTCTGGTGGCTTTGAAAGGGCCAGGGCAGTTTCCATGCTCTCCCCAGCCCCATGTCTCCACAAAAATTACCTTATCATCTTCTTGGGTGGATTTCAACCCCAATCCATGTTCACTACCTACAGCAATCCTTTCCAGCTGAGGGGGGTCAAGCTGACCGAATGCATTGTTTCCGTGCCATTGCATACCTCCGTCGGTCTCGATACCAAAGAAAGACCATCCTGAGAACAATTTCTTTGCTCCTTCCACATTAATGTGCGCCGCGCGTTTACCCCAACCAGTAGCGGTGCCATTATAGATTATTAACGTGAAATCACGGCCACAGCTCACATCGGAAGCCACGCCAGGGAGTTTTGTAGGCTCTTTCACAATTTTTTCTGTAATGTTTAACGCGCCTTGACGATTATACCCCCATCCCCATAGTGTGTCGTCTTGAAGCTGTACGACTGTGTGGGAAACGCCACCCTTTAAAGCTTTGATTGGTTTTTCAAATCTCTTGACAAGTTCTAGATCCGCACTAGACTGATCTCCTAGTCCCAACTCTCCTCTCGCACCAGTTCCTAGACCATATACAGCGTAACCATCGCTGAGAAATAAATGATCCCATCCTGAGCAGCAATGGGTCCAGGGTTTTCCCTCTGGGTGTTTCAGAATTTGGAAAGTGTTTGAATCATGATTACCTACCTTGCCCGTGACAAATGCTGTGCCTTGTGCCAGGATCAATGTATGGTTACCTCCTGCACTGAGCTGGGCAGGGGAGTCGAGATCAAGAGGCACACGAGTAAATGCGCTAAGATCGTCTTCGTGGCCAAGTCCTAGCTGACCTGATCCATTAGATCCGCATGCATAGAGCATTCAAAGTGTTTGACAGTATTCGAGAAGGGATATGATACTGCAAGTAAAGTAGCCTCGAATTGATTAGATCTATCTAGTGTACTAGTAACTGGGAGTAGTATTTGCTTACTATCGCGCTCACTATCTAAGACTGTCAGCTAGTCAGCTAGTCACTCCGCTAGCCTCCCAGTCTAGTCATCCTAAGCCCCCGCCAGCCAACCACAGCTCTCGTAATGTTCGCTCTCAAAACCGGCTCCAGACTCTCACGCGCCGCTGTTAACCCTGCAAAACGGTTCAATCACGGTGTCCACTACGGCCCTGAGGAGCCCCTTACTCCTTATCTCAAATGGGTCGCCGCCGTTAGTGCTTGCGTTGGCCTCGTCACATATGACCGTTTCCTCTCTGACCAGAGCATTTCTGCGCGTGTCACTCCCAAATCTGATCCCGCCGCACAGAGAGAAGAGACTTTCAAAGTCGTTGAAGAGCAGTGGGCCGCACAGGAGCGCCCCATCGCCTTCTTCGACTCTGCTAAACGCAACACCCATCTCACAAACTTTGGCGTCAACCCTGTGCCTGAAGGAGGCCAGCGTGCCGAGCACACCAATCACACTCTCGACTTGTCTGACATTCCTGAGCGTCGCAGCCGCTCCAAGGTGCAAGACTAGAGTCTTGCAGCTAAGTAAAATATGTATCTGATCTATCAAACTAATGGGATAAAGCGGCGGAGACTTGTAAATAGTGTCGAACCCACGTTGTTGCACAAGCTTCACTTTCTAGCAAGTGCGACGTTGCGTACTCTCACTCAAGCACGCGTTAACGAGATTCGAATCATTCCTTAGGATCTGTTTCGTGGTTTGATTTTCGCATGTTCAAGCGTAACTTGAGCGTTGGCGTATGCCCAAAGGGCACAATGGAATGCGAAATTTCCTGTACTGTTTAGTTGGTTAGCCTTCGGCAGTTTTATATGTACACTAGCTCCATAGTCTTTGTATAGATCTAGGGTGTAACTATGCACCTGAAACCTCGCTGTGTCGTGCACTGGAGCACTCCTATAATTGCAGTATAAATTACGATGACCTCTAAATATTTTATTAATGCATCACTAGCTTAATAGCGCGCCAGTGTCAAGGTCGCGATCGCCAGAGCGCAGCTCGCGCGACCTCAATTCTCGGGCCCAAATTCAAAGTGGTCCATTTCAGAGAGTCCACCTTGGTCAAGCTGGTCGTACTGGTCAAGTTGCCCTAACGACTGGTCCATCAAATATGGCTCCTGGTACTGGTTGTAGGGAAGATCCATGGTCTCCTTGAAATCTTCCTGCTTGAAATCACCATTGTTCTCTGATTTGGCCTCATGCGGCTGTTCACTTGGGGCATACGGCTCCTGTGGTTGGTGGTGCATTGGAATTCCCGGTGAGGGCTGTGCTGACGCCTGTTGCAACTGCGGGACTTGCGGCACCTGAGAAGCCTGGGGAGCCTGAGGAGCCTGAGGAGTTTGAGAAACCTGTGGACCCTGTGGACCTTGAGGTATTTGAGATACCTGCGGGATCTGCGGAACCTGAGATGGTTGTTGAGGCTGAGCCTGTGAAATACTCTGGGCCTGCTGGGGTCCTTTTGTAGGGGTATACTTCAGCACAACCATGTAAGAAGGAGGTCCGCTGGGCTCAATGTCACTGTCCTCCTCCGCAGCTGCCTTCTTGGCGGCTTCCTGTGCTTTCTGAGCAGCAGCACGGCGGCTACTACGTCTGACGGGCTGCGTGGGTTCTGCCTCCAAATCGCTGAAACTGTCAGAGATATCACCATCGTCGTCGCTCAGGTCAGAGTCGTATACCGCCTTACGACGAGTAGGGGGGCGGCCTGCTTTGCGAATAGGACGAGGGGGTGGTGTACCCTTAGGCGGCATGTAGGGAGCCATCAACGAAGCCATAGGAGCAGAAGCAGCGTGGTGGGTAGGGGGAGCATGGGGCATTCCATATGAGGGCTGCTGGGGCATGTGCTGAGTGGGGGGAGGCTGAGGAGTGGGAGTGTTGAAGATTCCATGCGATGGACCAGCACCACCGGCACCAGGTCCCATATAGCCACCGCTAGCGCTGCCGTTAGGAGTTCCAATAGAAACATCACTGGGAGTGCCACCGCGAGTACTACCGTCCTCTAAAACCATATCAGCAACGAGGGCCTCGCTCTCTCCATCAACATCATTTTCATTCTCCTCACTAACATGACGGTCCAGAGCTAGCTTAGTATTGGCAAGTTCCATAATGTTCTCCTCAATTGTATCCTTAGTGACCATACGAATTACTTTGACAGCTCTGGTTTGACCGACACGATGAGCACGGTCTTCAGCCTGCTTGTCGTCGTGAGGGTTGAAGCTCAAGTCAAAGATAATCACCACATTGGCACAGGCCAAGTTAATACCGAAACCACCAGCCTTAGTACTCAATAAGAAAACAGTGATAGAATCGTCCTCATAATACTTGTCAATCATATCCTGGCGCACCTCAACGGGGGTCTGACCATCGAGACGCAGGTACTTGAAGTTGATTTTGTCGAGAACCTTTTCCATAACATCAAGCATCTTAGTGAACTGGGAGAAAATAAGGATACGGTCGCCCTGCGCCTTCATAGGAACAATCATTTCTGTCAGCTTTTGGATCTTACCCGATTGCATATACTCGTTGTCGTCGAGAGCCCACTGACCGATGGAAGCAGGATAGTTGTGGCACAACCGGTTGAGCTCGAAATCGTTCATCACTTGCATATCCTCGAAAATGTATGTCTGATTGCTTGCCTTGAAACGCTCCTCCTGCATAATGTCCTCTGCCATCCGCTGCAGCTTCTCGTCTGTATACAGGTTTCTAAACAACAATGGATGCAATGCCACTTGACGGAGTTTCATAAGCACGTTATCAAGAGCGATTGTCGCTTGTCTTCCCTTGCGAGTCTTGGATTTACCAGCGGCGGAGTCGGCCTTGACTTCCTCATTAGCGTGTTTGATGTTACTACGGTTACGAGAGAACTCGCGAAGGTACATCTCGCGCTGAGCAGGCAGCATTTCACAGTGAACAATCTCGTGAGACTTAGCAGGCAGATGCTGAAGAACCTGGGCTTTACGACGACGCAAGACGAACGGGGCCATCATAGTTTTGGCCTTGACAATACGCTGCTCAGACAACAACTGTGAGCGCTCAGTGGACTCCTGATTCTGAGTCTTCGCCTTGAACTTGAACACCTCGAGCAAATCATCTTTGTTTTGCTCAAACAGATTGGGCAAAATAAATGACAATAACGACACAAGCTCTCTAAGGTTGTTTTGCAAAGGAGTACCGGTAAGCAACACGCGGAAATTGGCCTTGAGCTTCATAAGCTTATTATATCTCTCACTCTGTGAGTTCTTAAGCAAGTGGCCTTCGTCATAGACACAAACATTGAACTTGAGCGACTTGAGGAATCCGAGGTCTTGTTTACCACCAGTCGCCAAGTTGTACGTAGTGACCATAACGTCAAAGTGCACACCATTCTCAATAATGTTTTCACGCATTTCAGTACGTTCAGTTTGGTTTCCATAATAAGGCTCGATCACCAAGCTGGGGCAGAACCTGTTGAGCTCACGAAGCCAGTTTTCCAGGGTCGAACTGGGGCAAACAACCAGGTGTGGACCGCGTTCGCCCTTCTCACGCAAATGAGCCAAAAAAGAGATAACTTGACATGTTTTACCAAGACCCATTTCATCTGCCAAGATGCACGACAAGCCCTTATTGTAGAGTAAACTGAGCCAATTAATACCCACGACTTGGTAATTTTTCAATTCAAAATTTGGTGACAAAAGAGCTGGTTTCTCGGTGAAAAAAGTCGATTGCGAGTTGCTATTGATTTCTGTGACGTCAAGCTCGTTAGATCCCGAAATGTCAATGCCCCACTGGTGGATACCATCTTTGACGTTCTTACCAAGCGTGGCGCACTCCTGGATAAGTGAGTCGACGGCCTCGTAGCCTCTTAAAGTACTGAGAGATGCATCCACGATTTTGGAGCCAGCACTTTTCTTGAGGGCACCACGGCGACGCACAGCAGAGTGCTGGACGTTGGACGGAATATCCACCTTAGAAGCTTGTGTAAGGGTTTGATAGGGGCGCTTTTTGATGAGAATGTCCACCATCTCCTCGGTACATCCCGCAACGTCGATAATAGCAGACTTTGGGGCGGTGTTCAAAAAGTATAATACTCGCTCTTCAAACTGACGCTGTCCTGCGGCATCGTATTCCACCTCAGAGTCGCTATCGTCCGATGCACTGAAATCATCCTCATCGACTTTTTTGACAAGTTTTTTCTTGGGCTGATATTGCGCTGGCATTGCGCGCTGCTGCTGCTGCTGCTGCACTGCGTGCTGTTGGGCGTACATTTGCTGCTGTGCGTAAATTTGTTGTTGCTGGTGTGCTGCTTGCTGTGGGGTCATTCCCTGTGGCAACCCACCGGCGCCAGGCTGTCTGAACTTATCACGGATTGACATAGTAGGGCGCATAGGCGCTTGTTTGGGCATACCGCCTTGCATCATTCCCTGGCGCTTCATAGTGGCAAGCCATTCAGCTGCTTGTTCAAAAGTGCCTCTGACGCGAGCAGCTGTGCGCAGCGTTGTCTGAGGAAACTCGGGGAACATGTTTTGCAGCGCCGCAACGATCCGCTCCTCTTGTTGAAGAACGGCGGGTAGAGGGGGCATCGATGAATAGCCCGAGTGACCCGAGCCATGTCCTCCGCCGTGGCCCGCTGCTTGATGGCTCTGTTGACCCGCCTGGTGGCCGACGTGGCCCTGGCTAGAACCATAAGAGGAATATTGCGACGCGTGAGGTTGATAACCATAGTTATAAGAGGCACCCGCCGCGGGCTGGGAGCTCTGGTGGTAGTGAGGGCTCTGTTGAGGGCTCTGGTTCTGGTAGCCGTAGCCGCCATACGCGCTGTGGCCCTGGTTCTGCACCTGCCCATGAACCTGCGCCGCCTGATGATGGCTCTGGGCCTGCCCCTGGCTAGGAGAGTGGTATCCCCCGTTAGCGGACCCATTTTGCCCGCTGGGGTAATACCCGTATTGATCATTCAGATACGAAAGCCGCTGATCCGGTTGACGGCTCATCTATTTCGCGTTTCGTTTGGAAGGGGTGAGTAAGCGCTCATGGGCTAATCGAGCCTACCCGGCGTAACCCTAACCCCCGTGCACACAAAAATAAGGTGAGCAAATGCCCCGCGCGAAACACGGAGCCGCGGTATCTACAACAATAATGTCAAGAATCCAGGGGAACACTGCATTTAAGCAAGGTAAATATCATGAGGCCATCACATTATACTCCGAGGCCCTTGCCCATGATCGCTCCCCTGCAACGCTATCTAACCGCGCTGCGTGCTATTTACACTTGAATCAATGGGATAAAGCACAAAAGGATGCATCAGACGCGCTCAAACTGGCGCCCGAACCGCCTCTGAAGCTCAAGCTGCATTACCGCCTGGCTCGGGCCCTTCTGCGCCAGGGCCTCGACCCGGCTCAGCAAGTGAATTTAGGACTTGCAATTGATCCAAATAATGCCGAACTTAACGCCATGCTGGGCGCGGTTCCTATACAAACCTTCGAAACTTTGCCGCCCCGCTTTTCCTCCAAAATCACCAGTGATCCCCGCGCATCTACCCCTAGCACCGCAGTCTCTCAACCATCATTTATTTCCCCAAAGCTTCCGCTCACCTATGCATCTATTGTGAACCTCACGCGAGACTCTAGCAGCGCTGCATACGATTGGTGGTACACTGTTGACCCGCAGCAGCTTGTTATAGCCCACAAGAGTGTCGGAATTGAGCCCTCGACTCTAAAGTATCTTCGCACTATGGTTGCTGAAAGAGGTGGCCCGCAGGGCGAGAAACTATTGGCGGCAGCAAAGCAGTGCAATGGCTACGCAATGGCCGCTATGATGTGCCCCTGAGCGAGGGGTACACCCGTCACCCTTGTTTTATTCACTGTTTTGTTTGTCGATATCAGCAACAAAACTCAATCTTTTGCCGCCGGCATGAATTTGCGATTGTTTGTTGTTAGGTGACATAGCCCCACTCGTTTATTCATCTTGACTACTGATTGCCGGTTAGCGACATTATTTTAAGGAACCCACATGCAAGGGGCCTGCATATTCTTGCATGATTCTCGGCTGTCAATCTTCAGCTGTATGTACCAGCAAGCTTCCCATAAACGCTCTCACATAATCTGTTTATCTTAAATTATTTTTAGGATCCGTCGCGATCTGTTAGTTTCCTCTGCACTGAGCAACCTTGTTAGACCACTCCAGACAGCACTTCCCAACCACCCTGACTCATGAGCTCGCTGGCTCGCGAACGGCTGATTCAATGCCTAGATTTAGCAGCAGTGGGGTATATTATGGCCATCTACACATTAGATCAAGGGTCTATACGAGCTACGCTCGCCTTTATACTCCATTGGGAGATGGTCTGGGCATTTAGTTTCCAGGCACCACGGTTACGCCAGATTGGCCGCCGAAACATATTTATTTGCATTTTCGTAAACCAGATTTCTGCTGTGTTGATACATTTATTCGGTGGTGAACCCTCAAAGGGCGTTGATGGGTACCTACATGGGTCCATTATAACAGGGTTTATTGGCGCACTTCCGCCCACAAAACTGCATTTAATTACCCTCGATATCACCCTTTTATTATTGGAGGTGCTAGTCTTCTCCTCTGCGTGTGATCCTGAGTATCTAAGGCCGACTTCTTCAGTCGACATTTTGACACCATCGCCAACTCTCGCCCAACTACATCAAGTAGCAAGTGATGAAGTCGATGTAACAAGGGTTGTCAAGGACAATTTCATTTTAGCGCAAGACGCAACCACAGAACCAGCTCCAAACACAAACCCTGTGGGTGCGTCGCCTTCGTCGTCACGCTCTTCCTCACCGCCATCCCCTGCTCCTCGTAATGCCCTGCAAACATACTTAGAATCTATAGTTTAATTTATTACTGCCGAAGTGCCTACAGCTTATGTGCTAGCATACTACAATAGCATCGCTTGGTGCGCAACCTAGTCATATCCCTTTGGAAAAACACGGGTAGTGCTGTTCTTCTGCTCCCATGGGAACTTATGAGTAGACGGACCGTAACTCATAAATTCGAAGGTTGGGGGCTCTGACTCGGCCCGCTCATCAAATGTTTCGGCCTCAGGCTTAGATTCGACAGGAGGCGCAAATTGTGTGGGATCCCACCGGTTCGCAGAGGGTAAGATCAGCTTAGACTCGTTGAACTTGGGTATATCCTCATAAGCCTTGTGTTGATCAACCTTCTCGTTGTAGATTGCCTGCCACAATTTTGCCATATCATTGTGGGCAGGGCTATTCCAAGGCTTTTGAGTTCCAATAAAGTGGAAAACCTTGATGTCCTTCTTGAACCGCTCGTAAGCCGGTGCATACTGATAACTAGCACTCGCTGTGACGTTATAGGTGAATGAAAGGCGATGCCAATCTTGGAAATAGGTGTTCAAAAGTCCTTGATCACTACCATCAAATGAGGCCCCTGACTTGACGAGCTCCAAAAGCTCTTCGAAAATTGCCCGCGAGGGCTCAGTAACAAAAACGCCAGAATTGAAGATATCGGGCCATCCAATGTCCGGTGCAGCAGCAATTCGACTTCCAAAGGGCAATGCCTCAAACAGGTGGCTCAAACTAGTCAAGGGTAGCGTATCGGCGTCAAGATAAACAATGCGTTTATAGCTGTCGAGTTCCCAAACTCTGAGCTTCGTGCATGCGGTCGCGAGTTTCTCTCTGCCAAGGAGATCGAGTTCTTTGGTAAATGGCGCAGAAATTGGCTCAACAAGTCTCACCTGGTGCCAAACTTTGCCCAATTTAATTCTTGTATTGGCATCAACCTGTGGGGTAACAAGCACGATCCGGTTTACATCGGGATCATAATTCTTTAAAGATTCTCCTAGAACGAGAGCCCCTGGAACATAATCATTACTGTATACTAGTGTACAATAGCTCATTTGTGTTGGGTAGAGTCCGGTTATGCATCTATACTGCTGTGTACTGCATAACGGTCACGTGCCCCGTCCATTCCTGCGGGCTTGCGCACATGTGCGAGGCGATGTAAATAAAGCTCAAGGAAATTAGCTTTGTAGGTGCATCCTGCGTAGACTGTCAGGTTAGAAATGCCATCAATGGCCCCCGCTTTTCTCCCAGGGTCGCGCCCCCTTGCATTGACCGTGCTGATAAGAGTCGCAGTTGTTTATTTTTAACGCCCCCAACGATTATGGAGCTGTTTTCCAGCGTGCTTGTATCTACAACATTTGAGTTTTTCCGTTATATAATTTAGCAAAGGGTGGGTGGTAGGGACGTAAGAGTGGGTTTACTACCAGAGACATATAGCAGTCACGGTCGCGTCGAGGGACGATCTGCATGGAACCACGCGGTTCAACTGGGTCCCGAGCGTGTGTTCTACTCACTGCAGCCTCAAGATATATATTTCTCGAGAACAACATTATTTCTTCTTCTGGTTGGTCTCCTTCAAGGCCATTAGTTGCCGGCTGCGGAAACTCTCATAGTGTGTGTAGCTTGTGGACTCGATCAAGTCTTGTAAGTGAGTAGATAACAAAAAGCTCTTGAGATGAGCGAACTCACAATGCAAGGGATCCTCGATACGGATGTTTCCGTAACGGGTCTTCCGCACGTGAACAGCAGCTCCGTCAATCACCTCAGTTTGTTCACTGGCGATAATAGCAAAGGGGAGCATGCCCTGAATACTCTCAGTGTATTCGCGGTCCTCTTCCTCCTCGGTGTCGGCAGGGTAAAGCTTGAGGCCGTGCTCGAGGAAGTCATCTCTAAGGCGTTGTTTGAAGGCATCACGCTCCTCCAGAGTAAGTGCATCACTCTTGGCAATCACAGGAATCACATTAGCAACTTCACAAAGCTTCTTGAGTACAAGAGCATCGATTTGTTTAAGACCATGGCCCGTGGGCTCAATGAAGAATAAAACGCAGTGCACGCGGGTGTCGGCAAAGTTACGCTCACGCTGGGCTGTAAGCTCTTTGCGCAAATACAAAGAGTGCTGGTCTTTGATGTACTTGACGATGGGTTCCCAGCATTTGTCGTTGTTGACTTGGTCGCCGTAACCAGGGGTATCAATGATGGTAAGTTGGAGACGCACGTCATTCTCCACGATAGTTTCAGTCTTTGTAGTAATTTCTGGTGTCCGTGAGATTGGTTCGTGTGCAGCAAGACGACCAGAGGATCGCGAAATAGACGCGGCGAACAACGTGTTCACAAGGGTCGACTTGCCAAGGCCTGACTGGCCAACGAGCATCAAATTGAATTGGAACCCGCGTCTAAGCAGGCGACGCTGGATTTGACGCGTAATGGTATCGAAACCGACATAACGCGAGGGCTCAATAGGTGTCTTCTCTAGAGAGGTCATGTTGTCAAGGGATAGTTAGGTAAGGGCACGTTTCATGTATTAGGTGGAGACGGGACCGGGTCCCTAATGGCGTTCGCGGGCTTTTAGTGGTGAGAATATTCGTAAAGGTACTTTCATTCCCAGTGCCCGAGAAAACCACTCCGCTTGCGGCTCCTACATCTCGTTAAGATCGACTTGAGTTCATCATGCGTTTTATGCAGGCTTCTGCACCAATTATGCACGTGACCAACTCGCGTAGATCCATGCGCACAGTGAAATTTGCAATCGAGATCTAGATTTAGATCTGCACTCTGGTCGTCTATAATTGGCCCAGGAGATCCTCAGTGTACGTGCGCAAGTTTTGATGAATCTAAATTTGGATGTGAAAGCATCACGCCTACAAAGATATTCTCTACGTCACGCGGAGTTGTCTCGGCCTACACTCCCCAGAATTGACGGAACGATATCATCAGATCTGTTCGCGTTGTTTGGTCAACACAGATCCGCTTAAAATTTCACCCAGTACGGGGCCGCCTGATTGACTAGTCCTCACAGCTAAATATAGTGGTCTTTGACCGCCAAAATTTACCATGCTGATATCTAATTTTGAAGTTACTTGACCCAACAAAACCAACGCAACCAATTTATGTATGTTTCAGATCAGTGTCCAGGTTGACTTCCTCTCTTCCAGAGCAAGCATATAACCTTGAAAAGCAATAAAATCGGCACCATGGTGAGACCACATAATTTGCCCAACCGACCACCCTAGATATTCTACAGGATCCTTCTATTAATAAATATAGTTCATATCACGTAGCTTCAAACCAATATGCACATCACCGAAATACATGAAGTCATTATGCTGCCACTCATATCGACTGATATGGTCGGGGTCGATCACTGCCGTGTGAGATAAGAACCTAGGATGCCACACGATTATGTGCGTCATCATCAGTGAAGGGCTCTGGGGATCGCGGTGGAAGTCGCCAAACTGCTGGTTGAGGGGGTCACTACCGAATTCAAGCAGAACTTTCCCTTCCAGAGAGTTTCGCACAAAAAACCAGTCTGTAACTAGTCCTTTCTTGTTTGATGCAAATACGAATTTAGCCAGTCTGACATTTGCATGTTCAAACGTCTTCACGTGGGGCTGTTCATCACAGATGGAATGACTACGTAGTGCATTCTTATGAAGTGAATTTGACGACACAAGCTCAGAAACAGGTACATTCACGTTTGTAATGATTGAATTGGCGTCCACATTCCACAGCCATGTCGCGTCAGGAAATGCCTCGAGCGCCTGCCTCATGAGACCTAGCTTCGCGACACCTAAAGCATCAGCATGGGGTACGCCCGCCGGTGCTGTATCCTGCAAATAACAACAGAACATTCCATAGCCATCTTTTCTTGCATAATTAAGCTTGTCGTCAAGCATAACTTTAAGGGTGGCCTGGTCCAGATCACTGTTCAAGCCAAGTACAATGATGAACTTTGGGCTCTTAGCTCCGTCAAATCGGAAGTGCACCTTCCGGCTAAGAACTGGCCTCTCTTTAATATACATTAGTTGTGAAGTTCGGAACGAATCAACCTGATTCAAGTCAGGTGCTATGATTGCACTTTCCATTAACACCAAGTTTGGAATATGGGCTTCTGGAACAACATGATGATTCTGTAGGAGGAATAAGAGCACTCCAATCGCTAGCAGCAAAGGGGGGTAAAAATAACACGGTGGTTGCATCAGGAGAAATTGATTGAGACTTTCGTCGTGACGTCATGTTGCAGTTGTGATGCTTAATATAATATATGGCTATAAAGCCGCAAGAAGCATACTGACGATAGAAAATAACAATATAATACATTAGTCTAGCTAATTGAAGCTAATCATACTCGCTATCCTCAGCGACATTCCGCACTTCACTATCCTCCTTTTTCTCGAGACTCGCTCTTTTGCGCTCACTCTCCTCAAAGTTAGAAGCAGGCCGTTTAAGCTCCTCCTCTTTAGATGGTTCCTCCGTTGAAGCTTTCTCGTCAGAAAACTGCTGCGCTGGTTTTGGCTGCTCAGGCTGAACTGGCTGTGGAGCTGATGGAGGAGAGTTGGGCTTGGGTTGTGATTGCTGCTGCTGCGATTGTGTGTGTGCCTGTTGTGGTGAGCTTTTTTCTCCTTCTTCATTCTTGACTTGAGGTGAAGATGGTTTGGCGTCCTGAATTGGAGGTTTCACGGGCTCAACGACTGGGGCAGGGCCAGAACCTTGAGCTGATCCTTGAGAGGCCTCTGAGTGACCGGAGGCTGGAGTGTGGTTCTGGGATTGATTGTGAGTTTGTGATAAGGCTTGAACAGGACCAGGAATTACGTTGGCTTCACTCTGCTGAGGTTGTTGACCCTGAGCCTGCGGTAGGGGCTGCAGGGGCACCTGGGCAGGGCCAGGAATACCTGCACCCATGGGCGGTAACACCTGCTGCTGAGGCTGCATATGTTGTGGCTGCTGCTGCATGTGCTGTAACTGATGTGGAGTCGACTGCTCGAGCTGCTGCTGCTGTGCGTGAGCGTGAGGAGGCAGCGATTGTTGCTGGAGCTGAGGAGTGTGATTGCCCTGAGTGACAGCGTGAGGTGGCTGTGGAGTGGGAACCTGAGCCTGGGGGTGAGGAAGGTGCATACGTTGTCCTTGATGTTGCTGGGCCTGGCCATTCACAGGGGCAAGCTGCTGAGGGGGTGTTGCCATTGGCATTGTTTGCATAGGCGCCATCTCACCGCCTCCCATGTTATGCTGTAATGCCATACCTGGCGCACCACCTTGAGAAGGCATTGGAGCGGGAGGAGGGGGAATAGACATACCATTTCCATCGGGCTTTCCAGTAACGGGACCATTGGCCAAAGGCGCAATAGTTGGAGGCGGCTGGTGGCTTTGCAGTTGCTGACCCTGAGGACCTTGAGGAGCGGGCAGGGGACCGGAAGCAGTTTGCTGTCCTTGTGATACCTGAGACTCAAGTAACTCAAGACGAGTCTGAATCTGCTTGTTATTAGGGTCTAAGCGAGCAGCCCGCTGGTACGCGTAGAGAGCATCACTTAATTGACCGTTACAAGACTCATACAGAGTACCAAGATCGTACCAGGCCTCAGAAATGTAGGGGTTGAGGCCAATAGCACGCGAATACGCGTCTAGCGCGTCACGGTATTGGTTGATCTGGTAGTAAAGGACACCAATAGAGCACCAGAACGTAGGGTTGCGTGCGTTACGGTACACTGCTTGCTGGTAAGCTTCGTATGCTTTGGAGTACTTTTGCTGGGCCATATAGCAACGACCCAATAGATACCAGGATTGTGCGTCAGACGAGTCAGCCTCGAGCGAACGGGTAAGGTACAAAAGAGCGGTCTCGTGATTGTTCTGTTCGTGGCTCAACCAACCCAACTGTTTGAGTACTTTGGCATGGTGTGGGTTCTCAGTCAAAACGCGCTCATATGCATCACAGGCAAGGTCATACGCCCTTTGCTGCTCATAAACATGACCGATTTGGAACCACACATCTGTAGAGGTCAAAGGGGCAGGAGGAGAGGACAAGATATACCTAAAACAGTCGAGAGCTTGTTGGTGCCGCCCTTGCTGCTTGTATATAATACCCAGACGAAAATAAACCTCGTGAGCCTTGTCGAACTGCGAGTCAATTTCAAGCACCTGTGCGAACGCTTCCTCGGCATATTCAAGGCTTCCGTACCGATCGTATAAAATTCCGATACCATACCAGAGACGAGGGTCTTTGCGGTCTCTATGATACAAGGCTTGCTGGTACGCAGTATAAGATTTGGGAAGCTCATCGGTCATAAGGTAGCAGTGACCTAATGCGGCCCATGCATCGCCGTTTTCGGGGCTGATGCTAAGCACACGTTCATAACATTCGATAGCTTTGCGAAACAGATCACATTGGCGGTAGCAGCTGGCCACGGCGCTGAGAACCTGCACGGAGTACATGTTATACTTTAGGGCCATCTCATAGCAAGATATCGCCTTTTCGTAAAGACCCACGCCTTCACTGAGTCTTCCCAAGTCAGACCAGGTATCGGCAGTCAACTGTTCAAGCTGCTTGACCGTGTCGTTAGGCTCCTGCTGCTGTTGTGGCCCTTGGGCTAACGGCTGGGGTCCTTGAGGACCTTGGGGTCCTTGAGGGCCGACAGGAGGCTGCTGTTGAGGCATAGCTCCTTGTTGCTGAGGCTGCGGGTGCATCGCGTACACCTGCTTTTGTTGCTGAAGCATCTGGGCTCCGAACCCAGGCGGAGCGTTCATACCGGGAGGCATCTGCTGGTTCACGTGCATTGGATTCGCCATCTGCATATTATCCATCATGTGCGGGACGGCATACTGTTGAGTACTTGCTGGCATTTACTCACTGTATCCGGTACAAAAATTACTGATGACAAGACCTCCAGACGCCAGCTTTGTGACGTTAGTTGAGATGGGTTAGGGTGTGGGGATACATGATGCATAACCTGCCTAGCCCTGCCGCTTTCCTGCTTCCTTACCCTGAGCCCTTACCCTAGAGAGTGCTGTTGGTCGATCCAAGACCCAGTAATTTCTTTTTATGTATTAGGGTTAGGGGCTAAGGCGCACCTTACGCAGTTGTCCCTAGTGGCTAAAGGTTGCCTATGACGTCAATGCACAATGATAATGTGAGAAGCATGGGGGGATGCTATGGAATTAATGGTGGGCATAAAATTGATCCCTTAAATCTAAACTTATCAATAAGGTTTCGAACGGCTAAGCTCATCCATGCCTTCGTGTCGGCGGGGGGAGTTGAAGGCGGCCACTTGTACTTCTTTACCACACCATTACCAGAATGTCACCTTGTACCGTTCCTTGCTGACTCATGCACGTACTGCATTGTTCCTGCAAGGAAAAATCTCACGCCGTTCAAAAATCATAGATCTTTAAATATTGCTCATAATTTTATGCAAATTTTACATTGACCTAGATAGCATGTGGGTAAAATTATAGTAATATGTTGCTCGTCAATAGCACTCTTTATCCGTACCGGGTGTAATAGCGTGCCTTCCCATCGCAAAGTCGATAATCGCGCATTGTTTGTGGGGATACCTTATTCATAGACAGCACTAGATTCATGTAACCACTCTAGATTAATTGGTGACACTATTCTAGCGTAGCCTTTCGTAGTGTAGATATACTCCAGATACATTATGGCTGGAACTCTCTTGACGAACAATGCGCTTGATGGATGGATCGTCACTGCCTGCTGGGTTAAAAGGGTTTGGTATCGTCTATCGCGTAAACCTCGCGCAGTGTTTGTGGAAAATCCAGCCAAAAAGCATTTGATGATAGCGTCATAATCCAGCATATCTTCGCTCTCGGCCCAATCAGTGATCTTTAGATACCCGCGTAGCTGCGAGCGCACTAACTTGACTTGAGTGATGGATTTATAGTTCAAAGCTAAATCCTTACACCATGCACGCTGCTCTTTAGGGGATTCTAGGGAGTTGAATTGATCCCAAATTTGTTTGATCATGATCAAATCTCCATGCTGGCCAGCAGCTGGGAATTGCTCACCTCTGGCCACATTGACCTCCTCACGACGATTGGGGCTGGGTGTCATTATAAGGTCCTGAACACTGAGGCAAGAAACAATGTCAATTACTGCATCACGTACTTGTTTATCCAGAGTCTTAGCCTTCACCATAACTGCTGCTAGGCTTGGCTCAAGAGGCAACACAACCATCTCGCGCCCTAGCGGAGTGATGTTTCCATTTGAGTCGAGAGCACGTAGTGAATAAAGCTGGAAAAGTGCATTTGCGATCGCAGATTTCGCGGGACGCTCGACCCAGTCAAACTCCTGAACGTTATCGACTCCCAGGTTCTTGAGCATAAGAATCGGGCTAGCAACGGCGATTCGTGTGATTTCAGGGTCAGTAAACGGCACCATTTCAGTGTACTGCTTCTCTGTGTAGAGCCTGTAACACTTTCCTGGCGCCTCACGGCCGGCACGACCCATTCTCTGAGCGGCCGAGGCTTGAGATACGGCAACTGAGAGTAATGACTCGAGACCGAGTTTGGACCGGTATACACGCATCTTACGAAGTCCAGAGTCGATAACATAACGGACACCTGGGATTGTGAGTGAAGTTTCGGCGATATTTGTTGCCAATACTACTTTACGGTGATAAGGTGGAGTTGTGTGGAAAGCCTTCTGCTGTTCCTTATCAGAAAGACTAGCATACAATGGTACTGGGAGCATTTTTGGCGCTTTTTTGTCTTGTGTAGGCAGCATGGTCAAAAGTCTCTCATTAATTGTGTCGATCTCATCTTGACCAGGTAAAAATACAAGAATATCACCGGTGGGTTCTCTATGATTAACTTGCGTAATTGCAAGAATAGCACCTTCGACGATATTATCAGCTGGGGCCCGAAGGTAATATCTTTCTACAGGGTAAGTTTTACCAGGTGCGTAGAAAACAGGCGCGCTGTCGAAAAATTCTCTAAATGTATCGGCATCAAGTGTAGCACTCATAACAATAATTCGTCCTTTATATCCGGATTTCAGCAGTCCCTTCAGCATACCTAATAATAGATCCGTAATGACAGTACGCTCATGGGCTTCATCAATTATAATTGTGTTGAACTTACGCAGTTTAGAGTCGAGCATCAGTTCTCTCATTAGCATACCATCAGTAAGAAATCTGATTTTAGTATTGGGAGAATACCTTGCAGCGAAACGAACTTGATAACCGACTTTACTACCCACTGGAGACTCCATCTCATTTGCAACACGGGCAGCCAGCGAGGTGGCAGCAACACGTCTAGGTTGTGTAACAGCAATAGTTGCTTTAGGATCACTTTCGAGTATTAACTGGGGGATCTGTGTGGATTTTCCCGAACCAGTCTCACCAACTATGATCGAAACCTGGTGAGAAAGAATGGAAGGTATCAAATGCTTTCTTCCTCGGTAGATCGGTAATTTTTTCCGCTGCTTGAGGATTTGAGCTTTTGGAGTTGTCTGTACTACGGTTTCTTCATCTGAAGAATCGTAATTTACAACTTTCATGTGAACTTTCAGCTGACGAAAATCTTAGCGAGCCGCATGTACTTGAACATGGGCCGCGCGGGAGATATTACAAACTGTTTTAACTATTAGAGTAGTTATTTAGGGGGAAGTTGGTTTTGCTGCTGCTGCTGCACAAGACGTTCTTTCTCAGCGAGAAGTCCTTCCTGGTTAATGGCAGGAGTACGAATGAACTCACGGCCATAGAGACCGGCGACGCCAAGGGCAGTCAATGCACTCAATCTGCCATACATTCCACCTCCTTTGATGAGTTGTTTACCATTTACCATAGAGTAGAGTAAACCCCAGGTAGCAATGAAGCCTGAGCCGTTCTTGTAGTCGCCATCGTAAATCATGTAGGTACCAGCAGCAAAGGCACCACCAAATCCCAAACAAGAAAGTCTGGAAGGTTTAATTTGATTTCCCAAAGCACCAGCAAAGAGCAAAAGCGAAGTTCCCGCAGCGGGAGCGCCAGATTTTAGTACACTCTCGAGGTCCATGACGCAGCAATCAGTATGTACAAACTGACGCGGGTGCGTGCCCTTGATAATCCCGATGACCCTGTGGTGACCCTTGATGACCTGGTGGGCAGTAAAGATTTAGTTAGAATGTATCAGTTCAACTATATGCATGATATTGACTGGGTTATGAGCCACACTCAGGCAAACCCAGAGTCGCATTTTGTCTATGGGTATTATGGGCAAGATGTCTATGCGCCAATGATAGCCCAATTAAAGAAGAAATGGAATGTCACTGGTCATGGTAAAGTGCTCCCCGGGCCCTATTCCACTCACCACACAAAAATGATGATTTTGTTCTACAAAGATGGTACCTGTAATGTTGTTGTTCATACGGCCAATTTGATCGAGTTTGACTGGGCCAATATGACACAAGGAGTATGGCAGTCCGGTAGATTAGCACGAGGGAATGCTGGCGCGTTCCAGACATTTAGAAGCGACCTTGTACGCTATATCAAAGCCTACGGAATGCAGCCACTTGAGGCTTTAGCAAGTGAGCTTCAAGGCTATGATTTTGAACGCATTACGGACAAATTTATAGCCTCTGTCCCTGGTAATTATATGAGCGCGCAATGGGCACTGAAACGTATGGAAAAGGAGCTACCCTCAACCAACAAGGTGGTAATCCAGTGTTCATCAGTAGCGAGCCTTCCTAAAGATTACCTTGACGTTTTTCGCACGCGTATGCACACTAAAGAGTTAGCCATTGTTTACCCCACAGTAGAACAAATCGCAAATTCGTTGAACGGGTACGGCTCGGGAGCATCAATTCATCTCAAACGGCAAAAACCGGCACAAAAGGAGCAATACGATCGGCTTAAACCACTGTTCCACAGTTGGAGATCACTAAAAGCCGGTCGCCAGATGGCCGCACCCCATATCAAAACATATGTCGGGTTAGTAGATTCCAAAGTTCAATGGTTTCTCCTTACCAGTGCCAATCTCAGTAAACAAGCATGGGGAGTGGTGAACAAAAAACGGAAAACGGAATGGATCCAAAGCTGGGAGGCCGGCGTATTAAGAGTGTTCAAAGAACGTCAAGCTCCGGCATATTATCGTGATAAGGGAGAGTACTGCCTTCCCTACGATCTGGAGTTAACTAAGTATTCAGGGGAGGATGTCGCATGGAGCGCGGATGAAGTGTACAAAAGCCCAGATATTTACGGTCGTCAGTGGCCGTTTTGATAGGATTGGTCATATTGAGTTCGCTGAGAGGCTGGTCTTAACCCGTCTCTGACGCATCGTGGTGTTCAAAATAATTTTAAAGCAACGAGTTATCTAAATGAATCAAATTCAGTAATCTGTAGAATATATTGCTGCCTCAACCCCTAGTCTTCCCAAAAAATAAGCATCTCGGCTCTCTCTGTGGTATCTCTCATAAGCATAAAATGCCCCGTAAACGCAAAGAGGTTCAAGAAGAGGAATCAGGAATAACTCGATGCGTTTGCGGTCAAGAAAACCTCCCAAATTATGCGGCCAGGATACGTGGAGTAGATCCCTCGCTATTTATTCAGTGCGATCACTGCGAAGTATGGCAACATGGATACTGCGTAGGTCTGGCCGCCAAAGATGTGCCCGACGTGTACTTTTGTGAGGAATGTCGCCCCGAATTTCATGAAGTCAAGACCCGTAATGGTCGTACCACATCAAAATACGTTCCTCAGCCTTCACAGACGAGCGATAGCGATGCAGAACCTGAGCCGCGTGACCGGCGTAAAAGACGGCAGACAATGAACTCTAGAGAAGACGATATACTACAGAGAGTACTTGAACAAAGCGCACGCGAAGCTGAGGCCCTCAAAAGACGTTCAGCAGCGCGTGCAGCCGGTATTGAAGACCCCAGCTCCGAGGAGGAACAAAGCACTGGAGTAGAGGAGGACGAGATCAAGACCGAAGCAAAAGATGATTCAGACGGAAAAGCATCAAAAGAAGAGTCTGATGGGGCTTCTGAAGAGGGCGCAAAGTCACAAACACCGAGCAAGGAATCTAATGAAGTTAAAGACGAGCCCTCCGCCTCTGCTGGGCAAGAAGAAGAGCCTGAGGTGGAACCAGAGCCTGAGGTAGAAGAAGTACCGGTTATCAAAGCCAAAAGGCGTCGTGGTCGTCCTGGTCCCAAACCCAAGAATGCCAACAACAATGGGTCACTGCCCAACGGCAACAAGAAGTGCAAACCCAAGATCCCGAGCCCGCGAATTACGTTCAATGAGATGCAAAAGCGGGTAGCTATTATTCTTGAGTTTTCTGGCCATACTCAGACAGAAATGATGGCAGAAGAATCTCTCAGACTGGAGATGCTTGAGGAGCAGCGTAAACGGGAAAATAACCAGCCAGTGATCACGCAGCTTGAAGAGCTGTGCAATCAGCACAAGAAAAATCTTGGTCAGTTGGAGGGACTGACGGCCAAATTACTCGAATGGCAGGAGAAGTATGGTTAGTATTTATGTATTTATTGGCGTAGAAAGTGGCAGCGAGTTTAATGACAGAATCTATATGAATGGCCAATTGTGGGTGATGCTTATGATTCATAATTGCTATAATGCGCGATTAACTAACTATCCCGTGTACCCCCTCGAGCAATCATCGCATCGCTCTAGACCGGTCGCTGCTCTTCCCAACTAAGCATGACGACTATCATTGTCGGAGCAGGAATGGCAGGCATTGCTGCCGCGACAAAGTTGAAAGACTACGTGGTCATTGACCCTCGTGATTACATTGGTGGACGCTTGCGCACTGTGCGGGAACCGTTTGCTCCAATGGAAACAGGAGCTGGTTGGTTCCATGAGACCAAAGAGAACCCCGATCAAGCCGTCAATCCATTGATCGGTATTGCTAAGAAGCATGGAATTCGCACAGAATTTGATGATGAAAGTGTCCAAGTATACTCCGCCAAAGGTCCTATTGATCCTTCGGTTTTAGGTCCGATTGCTTCTAAATGGGAGCAATATCGTAGCTCCAACAAGGATTTAACAATTGACGAAGCGGCAGATGATTTTTCCAAAGAGTTCAGCTCAGACAAAGCAATTGCTGAGGAGTTTGTTCGTGCTCAAAAGCTCGGCCTTGGTATTACTAGCAGCCAGGCGTCAATCAAATACCCTGGCCTGGACGGTCGTGATCAAGTGGCACTTGATGGTTACGACAAGATTTTTGAAGTACTTCTTGAGTCCATTGATAGATCCAAAATCCATCTCAACGAGCAAGTCAAAGAGATTAAGGTGGAGGGAAAAAACCAAGTCATTGTAGTCACTAACAAGAGCACTTACAATGGCGTCAATGTAATTGTGACTGCTCCCTATGCTATTCTCAAGGCCGGAGACATCAAGTTTACTCCCCCTCTTCCCAAAGATGTACTCTCTGCAATTGAACTGGGTACCATCGGTTTACTCGGCAAAGTGTACGTAGAGTTTCCTCACAAATTTTGGGACGAGAAGGCAGATAAGATTCTGGTGACTGGCGAAGATCCTGCCCTTGTCTACAATTGGGCAAAAGCTCACCACTCCGATCGCAATATTCTAAGCTGTCTTGCGATCACTGACACGATCAAGAAGGCCGAGAGTGCTACAAGCTCTGAGGAGGCTTGGTCTGCAGTGAAGAAGTTTTTTGATGCGGTAAACATCTCCGGTAAACCCACTCCAGCTCCCACATTTTTGCGGGCAACAAAGTGGTCTGTTGATCCCTATTCCAAGGGCTCCTTCTCTTCGTTTCCTTACGGCACAGATCGTAAAGATGCAGTTCAGGTGTTTGAGAAGGGAGCTGATCCCATCTTCTTTGCAGGTGAGCATACTTCACTAGTGGGAGCCACGTTTCTCCATGGTGCCTACTTGAGCGGAGTTCGTGCCGCCAAGCAGGCCTCCTCATAAATACGCTGTGCGTAATCACATGATCTTATCTTCAACATCACACACTCTCTTAGTTCTGGGGTCGTGAACTTGCAATTTATACTTAAACTATCTAGAATTTATATCACTCAACTACGACGTTCAAACACCTCAGCAAAGGCCACGAGAATAGGCAATGCACCATGTAAGACTCAATCCATCGTCCAGCCATTTGTTCGCGTCGAACTTGGGGTCTGAAAAGAACTGGTATGAAGATTTAGGATCATATAGTGCCTGGTTCAACTTGAGAATGCCCTTCCATCCAGAATCAACCTTATCGACCAAACTACCGATGATTTGATCCCATTCCTCTTTAACAAACTTGGGTCCACGAATAAAGCTGGAGATAGGTGTCAATGGGATCATATGAATACCCTGAATATACTCCAGATTGGTGCCAAAGTAGGTGGTGTGGTCGATTTTGTTCTCAAACTTGATTCCACTAACTTTATTGGGCACAATTTGTTTGGGCTGTACTTTGTTATCGTCTGAGAACAGCATGTAGTAGTTCATGGCACGACGCTCGATCGAAAGAATTAGATTCGCGCGAGCCTCCATATTCTTGTCACCGATAACGTTACCCCATAGCTTCATACCATACCAACAGTTGTAATCTTCAGCGGATGATTCCTCGTCTTTACCATCACCAGACGCAAAAAGACCCTTGGCAAGGGCGTGGCCTTGGAACCAGTCAAATGATCTTGAGGTTGGGAATGCATCATCATTACCATAGTTCGCAATATCACGAACTAGAGCGTTCACCCAGTCCTTGTTCTGAGGTTGTTGTGCCCATTTACCACCGAGATCAGCATCGACCTTGCCTACGATTGCCGCAGCGTGAATGAAGTATCCATAATGGAAATGGTGATCGTTATAGTATGTGTTACCGAAGTCGGCATTGGGGTCATTAAGACCGGCAATCGATGCAAGACCCTTCCAACTCTTATCATAGAACAATGGTGTTTGTTGCTTATTAGATGTGAACGTTTCAAACGCCTTTTGCATACCTTGTAACAGTTGTTTGGTCATGCCGTCATCCTTGACGATCGAGTGGGCGACCAACAGAATCAGAGCAAACCGGGCCATAACTTTGCCACTGAAGTACATAGAAGACAAGTTAGTAGCATCAGGGATATTTTGTTGAAGGGCTTCTTTCGTGATGGACTTTCTAAGAAGCTCTACATCTGATTGTGTAAAGTTGTTGAAAGAAAAGCTCTTGTCACCAGCGGGCTTATTTACACTCCATGGCAAAAAGCCGACGTCACGAGGTAAAGTCTCATACATTTCTAGCACTGTGGTGACGCAGATTCTCATGGGTCCCATAACTGTAGAATCAATATAAAAAGGTGTGACTTTTCCATTCATGCGTGACGTGAATGACTCCGCCTGGTGAGGGAGAGCGCAGATCAAAGTACCTCCTCCGACGCTGGAGCCGGCCATCTTGTATTCCAAAGCGTACACACCAGTTCCAAGATCAGATGTGACACCGCCATTCAAATCAACACCATAAGCATATGCGCCAGCGGCGGAATCGTACACTTGTTCGGCCTTATCATCGTACAGAACGGCAACTTGCACTACGAGCTGGGACTCTGTACTGTCAACAAATAGATGGTTTCCGTCTTTACTGGTAAAACCAACATTTTGGCCGGAGGGTGAAGTAACGTATACAATCCAGTTGACATCATTGTGGAGGGTCAGTTTGACCTTTGAAAGACCTCTGCGCAACAACGACGACTGACCAACCGATTTTATACCGACCTGGGATGAGACCATAGGCCGCAGACCAGAATAGACACCAGTAACAAATCCCATGCCATTGCAAATGGGAAATTGGGCCTTACCATTTCCGTTCTTTTGCGTCAAAACAGCAATTATTGATAAGGGGCCACCACCGCGTGTGCTAAAAGAAGGAGCTTCACCAAATTGTTCAGCAGAAAGACAAAGCGACATGATGCCAGTGGGGTTGTAGTAGTACTGACAAGGTCCATTGTTACTAGCATAGACGCGAGCAGATGCAGGAGAATGGCATACACCTAAGCCGTAAAAGTCTTGGACGTTTGTCCACCATACAGAGTAAGGGTGAGGAAAAGCATACTGAGTGCGCTGGTCGAGAAGCATATTAGTGTAGAACTTGTTGGTTTGCTGGGGTGCGGTCCCAGGCGCATCGGGGGGAGGCTTTGGGTGATCTTTCTGAGGAAAGATAGAGGGTACGCCACTTGAGATTGTCGAGAACAATGGCATGACGAGTAGATGTTGTGATGTGGGGTTTGGTTTATAAGAGCTCTGTGGGAATATATGTTGTATTACATGCACAGTTCGGCCAGCAACGCGTTTAAGCAAGTTCGCTGCTGCATTCTTGGGTGTTTGGTCTCATATTATACTATCTAGCTCGAATTTGACGCGAAAATACTATCGATTGGCTCGTTCCCGTTCTTGCTGACGAGCATCGGGGCTCGAGTACCTGCAGCAACCTGCATGTGACCACCACAGGCCATGTAAACTTGTATTTTCCTTTAAAGACTTCACCATGTAGAATCTGTTTTATTTTGGTTGCAGTCTTGGACTACCCATCATTCCGATGGGCCATAGTTTGTGCTGATCTCGCTGCTCAGTCTGTATGTAAACTATACGAGAGACTTCGCTAATTAAGTGCTTATATAGATAAGCCAAAGAAGCTATTTTAATGTACTTGGCCCATACTTATTGGTGCTTCAGTCTACTGGCCAATTCTGAATACGTAGGACATACCTTTACAGTGGTAAGATGTATGAATAGGTCGCATAAAAAAAGATGTTATTTACAAACTGCGAAGAGACAAAAACAGACACAATGTGCCATAATTCTGATACATTTAACAACTAGATTCTTTATTAGCGCTCGTGCATTAGCTGTACACGTCCTTACAGAGCCGCTGCTCATTCACGACAAAAAGTCGTGCCCCTTCAAGTCAGAAGTCAGAGCTGAACTTCCAGTGAGTAATTGCAATAAGATAAAAGACTCATATGCTGCATCTTTATAGCCACCCATATCTTGGTGGGTTGATGGTCAAATGTCACGCGCAATCTCTTTATGCTATCTGAGACACTCCCTGGCTAGAAATACAAGCGCCGCTATGAGGATACTCCATAATGGAGTGATACTTTACTCCCGATCGACAGACTCTTGTGGATTCGACCGCCTCGGTCTAAATATGTGGGGAAATGATAGTCGTCGATGGTAGCATTCGCAAAGGCAACATTGATTCAATACATAAATCAATTCCTCCCGAAGGAGCCGTATCGTAATAGAAATCACATTTTGTTCATATAGTATGAGACTGGGACTCAAAGATTCTTCCCACAATATGAAGGATGAGGCATTTCCCTCAATCACGATAATACAGAGCGCTCGAGAATATTCAACAATCAAATATACTTGCGAGGAGAAAAATCTGGGAACAAGTACGCAAAAACACCTGCTACATTTTCACGGTCTTTGTTTTGATCTTCAGCCTATACCTGCTGTGCCCCTGATCGCCACCCGGTGACGCCTCAACGCGTTACCCGAATTGTACTCTTGGGTCACAGGTTGTGCGGACATGAAACGAGTCATGCACAGTACTGCCCTAGCCCTCATATACTGCACGTAAATTGGTGTCTGTTTGCCTAGACTGAAGCTAAGCGAACAGGTACAAAACACTTCTATACCAAGTGAAAATCTGTATCAGAACGGGTCGCTAATGTTTGCGCCGAAACTCGCCGGCTTATTGCTATTTTTCGATCACCCTTAGCTGCACGATTGCATCATAGAGAAGCCGAGCGCTCAAAGTAGAAAGTGGTTGGAGGTGCTTTCACGAGTTTAACTCGATAGTTTTGGGCAAAGCGGCATTTAATGGCTGGACAAAAGTTCTTGTGTTGTTTTGACTTAAGTCCCACCCATCTTATGCATCCCAGCCTCAGAATGGTTTGAAACAATAGCATCCTCGCACCAAAATAAGTGAGTTAAATTACACTACTAGAAAGAACACGTAGTTCTGTTTATAATAAGCTATTGATTTATCGACAGTTCGCGCGAATTTTGTTTAACAACCGCTGTATTATACTATTTAATCGAAGGAGGCCGATTCCCATATAGGAAGATCACCTAACCCGGAATCGCAGGTACTGGAGTTGGTAGCAGGAGGCATCTGGTGTTGGAAGAACAAAAACAGACTAGTTTGAGTATGTTCATCAAAGAGAAACAATTTTCAGCAAAGTTAAGGAAATAACCAGGCTGTAGACGTCTATTATCACCAACAAGGGGGTGTGAAAACAGGGGTCATCACTTAAAAACGTGAAAAACACTAAAAGTTCGGATATCTGGGCTTTAAAATTTCTAAAAAAATCTTCTTTCACTACCGAACACGCGTGTTGCTAAAAAAACACATATGCATGATCCTGCATGAAGGAGTAAATATATAAAGTCTGGGGCCAGAACCCTCCCGATTTTCAGGAAGATGATGTTTCTCACTCAGATCGCGCTCGCAGCAGCAGCGATTCAACTAAACTTTACACTTGAGAATAAGCCTAGCATGCTAAAGTATGACCGCAACGGCTTGCTCAATCGTCGTGACTTTGTCGAAGTCGAGACAAACTTGACTTCAAGTTACAACTTTTATTACACAAAACTTTTACTGGGAACACCCCCTCAAGAGCTTGACGTTATTGTCGATACAGGAAGCCCTGTGACATGGGTGTTTGGCCCCAACGCATCTGCCGCCGGTGACGCTCCTAAATTTAATCCTGATAATTCGAGCACATGGCAGGAGATGCCTGATTTTCAGTTCAGTGCTGCATATGGTAGTGGTAGCTACCGTGGTATTTGGGGTAACGATTCTGCTGCCATCCCTGAGTACGACAACAAAACTATCAAGAATTTTGACGTTGGTGTCATTTCCACATTTGAAGCAGGTGCCAGTGCCCCTGGTTTACTTGCACTAGGCCCCCACATCGGCTACGCTGGTCCTAGCACCTATAAGAACTTCCCTGAGGCATTGTTGGAGCAGGGCCTTATTGATTCTGCTGGTTTCAGTATCAACCTCGTGAACCAGAGTGGTACCATTCTGTTTGGCGGTGTCGACATGGGCGCCATTGAGCAGCCTATTTATTGGTACAACTACACTGCCACCTCTCCCAGTTACGCTGGATTTTACACTGTTCCTCTTACATCGCTCACTATCAACGGTCAGCCCTCCCATGATGTTCGCTACCCTGCTATGATCGATACTGGAAGCCCTATGAGTCTTGTTCCCACCAGCTTCGTCGAACAGGTCGGCAAGCAGTGGAACTTAGCCAATGTTACCAGTTACCGCGCTTTCTATCTTGATGACGGCAGCAAGCCCGAGGACTTGCAGGGCTGGGTTACTTTCCAAATCGGCTACTTCCAGATTGACATCCCTATTAGCGATCTTTTCATTCCCGGTGAATTCATCTGGGGCGCCAACGGTCCTCAGAATGTCTCTGCGCTTAGTCTTATGGGTTCCATGAATAACATTCTCGGCGATGCCTTCATCCGCCATGTCTATTGTACTTTTGATTCCAAGGAGGAGCGTGTCTACCTCTCTAGACGCAAGACCGC
The DNA here is from genome assembly GCA_022577715.1 of Wickerhamiella alocasiicola. NCBI lineage: Eukaryota > Fungi > Ascomycota > Dipodascomycetes > Dipodascales > Trichomonascaceae > Wickerhamiella > Wickerhamiella alocasiicola. Next base: position 103,004 of record JAKIRU010000025.1, read on the forward strand.
CAACACCACTCTTCCCGACATTGTGTCACCTGCGAACTTGACTCGCCTGGCAATTCCTGGTAACTTGGCTGTCACTGAGAGCAGCGCTACTTTTGTTACCTCTGCCACTCAGAGCGGTGTTCTTTATGGACCCGCGCAATACCTTGGCGAGGCCGACAGCCAGTCTCTGACAGCGGCGTCTGCCACTGGTTCTGGCGCTGGTTCTGAATCAGCTGGCTCTGCCTCTGCTTCTGCTACCTCTGAATCCAAGTCTGCTGCCTCTGGATCCGCTGCTGGCTCCCAATCGGGATCCTCCGCTGGTGGCTCTGGCTCAGGCGCTTCCAGCTCTGCCAACGCTGCCTTGTGGCTCGCTCCTAGCTTCGCTGTCTGTGCATTTGCTCTTATGCTTTAATTTATTGTACTATATTAGATATCAATTGTTTATACCATGCTTTACGCCCTTGTATTTCTGTTTGACCAGGGCCAAGCTGAATTCCGTGGTTTCAAAACCCCTGAGTGGTATCTGCATGGAACACTTTGATCGGCGCCCAAGGTGCACATTATGAGTTAAAAAGTTCTCATTGGAAGCTGAGATTTCATAGCTGCAAGCGATTAGTTAATTTGTTTCATTAAGCGAATTCACCCCCGCAAGAACCAAAAGTGTCTCGTATGTTTCCACCCTGAAATCGTGGGCCCAATGCAGGGCATAGTCATACATTAAGACAGGTCACATGCATCGGCATGGATTAATCCGGATAGAAAAGCGCTTCGCAAGGTTCGGGTGGCATTGTTAAATCTATCTTATTTCAACCAACTACTTAGTTCTTCACTACCGCCAATTCCGAGTAGGGACACGCCAAGTCTGGGGTAATGCAGCTTTGGGTGTTCTATATCCGGTGTAGGCATACATTTAGGTTTAGGTTAACTATTCGGTAATCAGGGCGGAACTGGGCGCTAATGCCCGAAAGCTGCCCCTGTTGTCGGTTGTGGGATAGCGTGGGGACTATGTAGACACGAAGTAGTATGCTAATATTTTATGGATCGAGAATTTGCAAATTGTTCAAGCCGCCAGGGCTTGGCGCCTTCTTACCTTGTTATGCACGCTGACGCAGATGCAGCTTCCAACTTACACACTACACCTCCATTAACCCCCCTTTTCCCCAGATCTTCTTCCATCCTACATGGCGGTAGCCGATCAAACACCAGTAGTGCCCACACAACCAATTCCGGCAAAATCACTGGTGATCAAGACGGACAAGCCGCGCCCATATGTTTGTGCTACCTGCACGCGGTCGTTCGCCCGTCTCGAGCACTTGAAGCGTCACGAGCGCTCGCATACCAAGGAAAAACCCTTTCAGTGCCCCATATGTGAGCGGAGCTTTGCGCGGAGAGACCTTTTACTTCGTCACAAGCAAAAGTTGCACGCAAATCTTAATGCAAATAGCGACGCCAAGCGCAACTCCATTTCGGGGCCATGCGCTGCACCGGGCCGCAGGGCCAGCATAATGTCTCCTTCGGATTTTAGCCCTGCATTTAGCCCTGGATTTTCCCCTCGCAGCAACGGTAACAACATGCTCAACCCGCTCGAGCACGAGCTTATTTCCCCTGCTCCCTGCGCTACGCCTGGTCCCAATGGGGGTGGGTTCAACGGCGGACCTCCGAACGGCGATGGCAGATTCAGCAGGTCTCAGTCTTTTTCAGCAGTTTCTGGTGATAGTTACCTTCCGGATAGCGCCATTTTCTCTGGAGTCGATGACAACTCTGCGACCATCAACCCTCAGATGCTGCGCCAACCCTCAGTATCGAGTGGCACGGGACCAGTTCACATGGGTGTTCGGAGACAAAGGCGCTTCAACAGCAACGCTAGTACAAAGCAGTTTATGGATTCGCCGGACTACAGCATCGCCTCGAGCCTCAGCCAGTTCGACTCTCCTCAAACAGTGCCGTACCAGAGTCCGCCCACTGATTTTTCTCACACACCTATGGCACAACAGCACCACTGGGCCCCTGAAACATCTGCGCAGCACGGAATTCCCGCGCTAGGGATGGACGGGTTCGATCAGCAGGACGACTTTGTGAACAATTTGTTGGACCTCGATACGCGATTTGAGGCCAAGGATGAAATCGCGCCGCATGAGGCACCACACATGATGGATGCTGAGTGGAAATCTGAGCCAATCCGGGGGTTTTCCACAGGGTTTGGACTACTCAGGGAGGCTAATGCTGCTGCCGCTGCTCATGGACATAGCGCGCATGGCGGTAGCTCTCATGGCGGTATTTCCCAGAACGACGAAGCCAACGCAGGTATTAATCCCGGTAGCCACCTTGTGAAAGAGGAAGCCGACCCTGCCAATCCCATCGATGGTACGCTTGATAGTATTTTCAAGGAACAGTTTGCCGAAACCTACACACAGCAGCAGCAGCAGCAGCAGCAGCATCAGCATCAGCAACGGCAACATCACCCACAATCACAACCGCAGCAAGGTGCGCACATGGATAATGCATCATCTCCACATTCCGTCGCTCCCTCACTAACATCATCTGCCCTCGGAGCTCTCGAGCCACTGGGCTTCAGCCGTTCGGCAGCTCCTTCTGGGCCCTCGATCGGACTCCAGAACTTGCCGTCAAGCCAAGAAGTGCGGCGACTGGTCAGCGCCTTCTATAGCCAATACCACACACACGTCCTTTTCGGACAACACGGTCACGACCTGGCGTCTCAAAACATGGCGCTCGTGATGGCCATGGCATGCCTTGGCGCGCTTATTCTCAACGAGTATCAAACAGCGGCACAAATATTTGAGCTTAGTTGTGAATGCGTTTGGATGTTCAGCGACCTCAATAATATCTCTCTCAATGGCGATAATGAGCAGGCGAGCGACGTGCCCATCTGGCTAGTGCAAACCTCGGTGTTAACGCTCCACTACTTGCAGCTCACATGGTCTCCGGCCACAATGGATCGTATGCACCAACACGCAAGTAACTTGGCGTCGCTTGCCCGGAGAGCGCGATTGCATGAGCCCCCTTCCAAGGTGCTTGAGGTGCCAGGACCTAACGCCAGTATTGAGGATAAGTACAAGTACTTTATGGCCGCAGAGTGTCGTATCCGGACAATGTATGCTGCGTACACAATTTCATCGTTCACATTCATATACAGCGGCCACGCCCCAACCTGCCCCACATCAATGCTTGAATGTGGAGTGCCGCGCGACGATAATCTTGTGGAAGCCATGACACCCGAGGAGTGGTGGAAGAACCCCAAAGTGCGCAACATGGAGGAATCGCCTCCCTTTTCTATCTATTTCAACTACCTGATGGACGGGAAACTACTTGATGCCGATGTTCCCCCTACCGTGCTACTAGCGCTCATTCTCGCTATTCATCAGCGGTTCGAACAATCATCAGAGTCCACAACAGAAAGAAAACTCAAAATAATACACACGTGGGAGGACACATGGACTAACTCCAAATTTGCGGCGAATATCGACCGTAAAGACACTAAGGTTGGCCTCGTCATGAGCGAGTGTGCGCCCGTTGCCTCACTTGCACTTATGCGCTGCGCTATCAATATCAGCCCTGTTTACCAGCTGACAGCACAGCTCCAGTTTGACGTTTTCAACGAGCAGCTGGATGAGTTGCGCCGGCGGCACCCCGATGAGCTTGTGGACGCTGCATCACACGCGCTGGATGCCATTGTTGTTTCTGACGAGATGAACAAGAACAATATTCGTGGATTCCTACCTTCCGTGTGCTTTGTATTCGAAAGTGCCCTCATTCTCGCCGATGCGCTTGCGGTAATCGAGGCCATGGCTCAGCCGGTTGAGAAACATCAGCGCTTGCTGATGCGCGCTCACAAAATATTTTCCCGGATTCTCGAGTCGGATATCTACATGTTTGCCTCTGATGCCCTATTTAATCTGCGCGACCCAGCGGAGTCCCTTAGCCGCATGGCCATCCGCGTTGTGGTTGTCATTATGCAGTTTAGGACCGCGTACCCTATTGCCGCGAGCCTTGTGGAGGTCTTGAAGAAGAGGGTGCTGAACTGATATTCTGGCCCAGTAACCGGCAGCTAGCTAAACCTTTTGCATTCGACTTTTGGTCAAAAGCGCACGCCTGTCAAGTCAATACGAATCACACACGCACGGCTGTGCGCCCCGATACCTCATTCTGTATTGGCATCCCCGTGACCCACTTAAGTTATTCATTTTATGTATGTCTATGTATACATTATTCCCAGTTGATAAACCCAACCGTGAGCGGTCGAACACATTTGTAGGTAAATGTTGTGTGGTGGCTCACTTTGAGACCACCGCGTATATGAACCAAGCTGAGCAGAATTTGATAGAAAAATACAAAACCCTACTCGAGGTTATCTGTAGCACTCGGAAGAAATGTGACAAAGTAGTCCAGGAGTGCACTGACCTGCTTTATACGTCGACCTCTCAACTCGACTCGCTGGGCCTGGCAAGTGACTGCCTTGTTCAAAGCTCGCAAGCAAGTGGATTCAGTTTGAGATCTCTAGAGAAGTAAGGTAGAGCTATCGTGGTAAAATATTCAGCGGGGGCAATTGGACTAGTATCTTAGTGCGAGAGGACCTCGAGGAGTTCAGCGGTTTCCAATGTTTTTGATGAGCGCCCCAAATTTACGATACAAGCATACTAGCACAGGCTCCCTGGCAGGTGCTACTCTCCCAAGACTCAAAAAAAGCATCGCTCAGTTTCCTGTAGTCAGGCAGAGGAAGCCAGCCGTCTCACAGCGCGTACAGCATAGAATAAATAGCTATTTAAATACCAAGCCTAGAAGTTCAAACAAGCGCACGCGGAAGAGCACTCACGCAGAGATACTGGCATGCGAAATATGCGCGGCCACGACCTCAGCTCTTATGGCGCCTCTGGCAATATTAATCTGGCGCGTGATTGCCGCCTTTTTATCGTGCTCAAGCTTGATACCAGTTTCCTTGACAGTGAGGCTTTCGATCTTACTGAAAAGACGGACTATCTCGTAAAGGTGCGGTACAAGCGCGTGTATGTTCTTTGTAGCGATGATCTCAATGATGAGGCACGCAAGCACCTGGATATCGTGGTCCTCAGTCTCCTTAAGTCCGCTCAAGACGGGAACCCAGACGTCGTTATCAACAGAGATGTCGGGGAAATTGCTGAGGCACAAATAAATGAGCTCGTAGCACGCCTTGCGGTAGTCGAGGCCATCGTCGATCTCGTGGCGGTAAGGGCCGATTTTCGCGGACCGGACAAGACTGGGGTCTTTTTCAGTAGACTGTAAAGCAAAATTGAAGAACTCTGTGACAAATGGTGCAGTTGCAGAGGGGTGAATCTGGATTGCCCATGCGAGGGATTTGGCGGCAATAGCGCGCACCGTGATATCCTCAGCGCGAACCTGTGAAACAAACTTTTTGACAATCTCTAGGCGAACAGAGTTCTCAACGGCCAACGAAAACGCGACCTTAGTGGCGTTGATACCGATGATACTGCCATCCCATTGAGCGAACCGCGATGAGTTGCCAGTGCGGGCATAGAGGGCACCAATAATACGCGAGAGAATGGCGCTTTCCGCTTCTCCCAAGTCTTGTTTCGAGAGGTACTCAGCTGCGGCCCACGCTTTCTCGTACCCACTGGGACCAAGGGTGTCGCGCAGAATCACGACCTCAACGCCGCTAAGTGCAACCGCAGGCTTCTCGGTACTGCTGGTCGAAGCCGCTTCTAGTAGTTGCTCAGAGGTGTGCAAATTGATCGTGGAGGCGCCAATACAGTATCCAGCTACAATGGGATCAAGTCCTTCGGTATCGAAACTAGAGCTGAACACAGTGCGCCCTCGCAGCGTAAGGAACAACGCTGTCATCACGTACCACGTTGTGAGTGGCTGGGGTATAGGAGGTGTAGGCGTATCACTCTTGACGATAATTTCTGCAATGATCTCCGCCCAGAAGGGGGTCTCCTTATAAACAGCAGTAACCTGTTTGAGAAGGTTTGGGACAGTGAGGCTCAGTTTGCCAAAAAGAGCAACAATAGGCAAAACAGGTGAATCACTTGAGGGGGATTTGATCTCCTCGTAGTCTTGAAGCTGAGCTACCTCAAGGGCAAAGTCTACCACACCGGGGTGGTTGAGGGTCCGTGAAAGGACACTGCATTTGAGATCAATGTACTGAGAGTCGCTGGGCAGCTCCAGAACCTTTGTTGCCACTAAATCTGCCGACTCTGGTATAGTGATCTGCGATAACAGCTCTAGACACAGTGATGTGGTGGTACGGGAAGTTGCAGAAAACATATCGAGGACTTGTTGGGTCAGTTGCGTAATGATGGAATTGGAGATCTTGACCGGGTTTTCAAGCAGAGAGATGAGCGAAGAGAGTGTAGCGCTGCGTCGCTCGGGATCGGATTTTAGGGTCTCAATGCCCAGCTGCACATACGAGTCAATGGCGTTGTCCTCGGGATGTGCGGCCAAAAGTTTCCCTGCAGTATCAAATGCGGCGCTACGGATAGCAGCACCTAAACCTTGAGTCACAATTTTCTCAACAAAAGGCAGGACCCGGAGATCATTTAATAGCTCCGAAGCTTCGAGTGCGAGCGACTGTATCTTGAATAGGGGTTGATCAAGGCCAGCCTCGATGATGCGAAGAACATTTTCGCGGTTGAACTTTGTGAAATTAGCAACAATAACTTTCGTGACTTCGACACATTGCAGAACCTGCTTGGACTTGTAGGTTTTGATGCGGTACAAACAAAGCTCAACAATGGCGTCAGGGTTGTCGATGGGGTAGTTCTCACACAGATTGCGGAACAACGGCAGGTAGCCTGGAGTTGAGGGGTCAGCTTTCGCAAATGCAACGAATTTATCGATGTATTCACTGAGCACGCCATCGTTCAAGACCATGCTTGCTTCGCTATTAGAGCGTGCGCGTGAGCCGGTCTCGGTTTTCGATTCACCCTTGAGGGGTTTGGCTACAAGTTCGAGGAACCAGAGTAGCTCTTTCTTAACTGCGTCATTGGGCTCGAACTTGAGAATATTGACCACTTGCGGCACAAACTGCAAGGCGCTGTCGGGGTCTGCCTGGAGCATTGCTACGAGGACCTTGAATCCCACACGGCGGACCTTCCAGGAATCCTCTGTGTCATCGTCGAAATCCTCCTCAATCTCTGAGTCGTCGCCGAAATCCGACGTCTCGTCCATATCATCATCATCGTCGACATCGCCAAGATTGGGGTTATAGGCAATGCAACTGCTTATGAGCGGGCTGATGTCGGAGTTTTCGGTCTTTTTATGTGCAACAAGTGACTCAAAGAGAAACAAGCCGGCCTCAGAGACTTCGATGGTCTCTTCGCTGATCTCCTCACAGCTTTGACGGGCGATTGGCACCAGATCAGTAGTGATGCGACTCGAACATTGATCTACGAGACCACTGAGCAGGTGAAGCGCACCAATACGGGTTTGAGATGTGGGAGAGGACTGGTCGAGAGCTAGCTGCAGTATGCTTTGGAACTGCTCGTCGGTGGATGTAGGCGCCAAAGTGAGCAATACATCGTAAGCGCGTTTCACCACAAGTCCTGAGGAGTTGACGATCAGGCTCTTTGCACTTGCGATTGCGGCAGCCACGTCGGAGACCCCGAAATCCGCCGAGTACGTCTTGACCAGCTCCAGGAACACATCAGTGCTCTCGATTGAGGGGTTGTTATTGGCGCAAACGACAGGGAGCAGCAGCGAGACGATAGTTCCGGCGTTGGCGGGGGATTTTTCGGTATTTGTGAGAATTGCCCGCAGCGCTAGGTCCCGCGCCGAGCTTTTGGACGCCAGAACGTCAGTAAGCACCTGCTTGAGTTCTCCTTCGTAGACAACGACAAGCGCGCCGAGGGCTTTGACCGCTTGGTTTTGAACTTCTGTGTTGGTGTCGACAAGGGCCGTGAGAATGCCGTCAGAGACCCGCGAGAGCACCCTTTGCGATGCGAGCTGCCGGGGTCCCTGGTCCTCGTGGAGCACATTGTAGAGGTCGTTCAGGGCCATGAATCGCAGATCGGCGTCGTACGAGTCCAATTCGTTAAGACTCTGCGAGATTTTCCGTAGTGTATTGTCCATCTTTGAGAACAGGGAGGCCAAGGTGGAACTGAATTACTAGGGGGGCGGATGGGGTGCCTATAGTGGGACATGGCAGAGTAGGGAATGGCTTGAATGTTATTGGGGGGAACACCAGGAGCCTGGGAAATTGAAGGCGCGTGAACGATTTTGAATTTGGTTTGGTCTAACTTGGATATATAATTGGCTTGGAACGATGTTGCAAGTCTGCGCTGCCCAGATCGAGAGATCCTGCGTACACAATAATTGATGTTACCCCATATTAATGGTTCTACTATTAGCTATAATCAATACTTTTACTTGCTATACTCATAATTACTATAGGCTCAGGTAGATAACCCTCACCATACTCTGCCACGTCCAGCCTGCTCCCTTTAGATTAACAAGTGTGTTTGCTATTAGGCTAGCTATTAATCTAATAAATACGTGTCTGCACCACTGAGGGGAACAGCCTGTGGTCTTGGACCACTTTTGAATTAGACGCGGCGGCCAAACACACGCAAGCGCTTGATACCACCGTCAGGGATCATAGTTAACTTGACGTGAGTAACGGGGCCAGCGGTAGCGGTGATGGCACCCTTCTCGTAGGAGTGCTCGTTGTTAGCGCTGGTCTTGGACTGAGCAACGACAGTCTGCCACTTGTCGCTGCTTTCAATGCCGGCGTGGCCGTCACCCTCAAGAGAGAGGGCCTCGACCTTGATGCTCTGGGGGAAGTTGCCAAAGAAGAATGCAGTGTCGACGACAACACGCTCAATAATGCAAGGAGCGCCGAGCTTGATGACTGCCCAGTCATTGTGACCAGGAGCACGAGAGCGGGCAGTCTCCCATCCATCGCTCATGTCAGTACCACGGCCGGGCAACAACAGGTTGTCGGCAGAGCTGAAGTGCTCATCAGAGCAGGCAACGCAGGTACCGCCGTTGGAAATGCTGGCCATGTCGATGACCTGGGACTTGTCCTCGGGGAAGACGGGAACGGGCTGGCCGTACATTCTGAAACGAGCGATACCTCCATCGGGGTACATGTGGAGTCTGACGTGCGAGAAGGACTTCTCGGTGAGCTTCTCACGCAAGAAGAAGTGCTGGCGGGTAGGTCCGCACTCGAATTTGGGGATGACCTCCTCCCACTCGGCACGGGTGATATCGCCATTTTCGGGGACAAAAGTACCCTCAACAGAGATGGCGGGGGCGTGGTTGCCACTGAAGAAAGTGGTGTCGACCTCACATCCAATTAGGTTGGCACTGGCGACACCCAACTTGATGATAACCCAATCGCTGGGGTCGGTGTTGTGACGACGAGTCTCCCAACCATCGTACCAACGACCAGAAGGCACGAAGCGAACCTCGACGATGGGGGGGTTGGGTTTGATGAGGTTCTCGGCGGCGGCGAACCACTCATCGCTGAAGCTCTCGACTTTAGCGCCGAGACGCTCGCTAGTAACGTTGGTATAGAGCTGGACTTGTTTGTTGAAGACTTCCTGAGATACTTGGCTGGCCATACTGAAGGACTTTTGATGTGTGATGTCGCGTGGGTATACTGCCTATATATGTACTGCGTGAGGCGCGTAAGGGGCGTTTGCATGCAATTGCATGCCCCCGCATACTGCCTGGGGATCGGAGTTCTCCGCGTGGGGGCCAAAATACCTGAAATTTACCAGAAAAAGAAGAGAAATACCTTCTTTATAAATGCGTAGCCTATACGATAGTGGTTTATTTTATTTCGGAATGCCCCGCTTCGCCCAAATCGATCTCAATTCCTCTATACTGAAGGGTTATGCATGTGTATGACCGAATATGCACGTCTGTCTGCAAGAGAAATTGAGGAAAGGGTGTTATAGGGGGCGTTTGTAAAGGATCGAGCTGTGTGTGATCAAGAAATTTTACAATGAGTGAACACGTTCCTGCTTGGAAAAAGATTGGTCTTAAACAAAAAGCTGAGCCTCAAAGAGATACGATCAAGGAGAATGTCAAGCGTAGTCTTGACGCCAGTGAGAACGGCCCTAAAAAGCCGCCTAAAAGAGTGAAAAAGCCAAAGGCCGAGCGTGCTCCATCCCCAGAGCCAGACCAATTAGCGTATTTGCGCAAGTTTCATGAAGATAAAGAGAACTGGAAGTTTAGCAAGCAAAAACAAAATTGGCTCCTCAAGAACATCTTTGATATCGAGGCCAAATATGAGGATGCATTGAGATCATACTTTGCAGATGTCAAGGGACTTTCAAGAGACCGATTAGTGGAGAGCGGTAACGCGGTTATTGAAGAATGGAATGAATTCATGAGCAAACCATTGGAGGAAGAAGATGAGGACGAGGCCAAGGATGACAAGGGGTCGCAAGACTCGAAAGAGGACTCAAAAGCCAAGGATTTGAAAGCCAAAGAAGACACCAAACCCAAGGCAAAAGGTAAATCAGAAAAAGCCGCCGAGAAAAAACCTCCCACAGAACTGATGGCCAAACGTGCACAGTTCTTTGTCGAGAAGCTTACGGGGACGCGCCCCCAGCTCGTGCTGACGGAAAACGACTAGCTAGCATTTCAGCACTTTTTTATGCATATTTAACTACGTAACAGTTTATTTTTCGTACAACATCAGGTCCGTAAATGCCGTTTAGTGGGCCTTCTTACCGGCGTTGGGGTTACGGGGGTCGTTCTTGAACTCGTCGGACTCCATCAAGCCCTTGGCGATGTTGCCGAATAGATAAAAGGTGATACCAGCACCAATGAACATGGGAGCGAGGGGACGCAAGATAGGGGTGGGGTAGGATTTCATTGTGAGTGAGAACGTCAGCGATGGTGGCTTTGGATTGGGTAGTTCACGAGGGTTAGGTTAAGGGGGCATTCAATTCACTAAGACCCTTCCCCCCTGCTACTTTCTTCGTTAGATGATTAACCGGTTGGGACCTGCTGCGGAGCTCCGAAGTCGCCCAGAGATAAAAGTCTGACTAACTATTCTAGACTCTCTGTCACGTGAACTTATCTTTTAAGTGAAAAGGGTGCAAACTTGATCATCAAAAAAGAAGGCTCATACGCAAACACCACATGTCCAAAGTTCTGCTTTTGGTAACCAGGGAGCTTGTTGCTGACGAGCGGAAGATCGCGGAAATTAACGCCCAGTACAATGGAGAAGTTCACCAGCAGCTGATCGAGCGCCTGCAACAGGCTGCGGTCACGTTGCCGGCGGACTATTTCGACAAAGCCGTTCTTTATGGCCCCATCGGCTCTGCAGGAGACACTCTTTACAAAACGTTGAAATCAGGCGGAGTCCTCGAGGGCTCAGTCGATAGCACGCTTGTCTTGAGCGGGTTTGTTCAGACCGGTGACAAGTGGACTAAAGTCAAGGAAGAAGCCGCTGTGACGATGCTTCGCCGGCCCAAAACCAAGAAACCCATGTTTAAGCGTCTGCCAGATGTCTCGAATCTCGATGTCAGCGACGAATTGATCGATGAGGACGACCTGGTGGCTGATGCGAAGCCTGCCATCAAATTCCCGGCCAAATGCGACCCTGGACCTGGTCGTAAGCGCCGCAAGGCTTGCAAAGACTGCACGTGCGGTTTGAAAGAGCTGGAGGAGGAAGAGATCGAGAAGAAAGAAGCCAACCGCGTCATGCTCTCGTCCGCCGATATGGCCGAGATCGATTTCACTGTTCCCGGCAAAGCGGTGGGGGGATGCGGCAGCTGCGCTTTAGGAGATGCATTCAGATGCGATGGGTGCCCTTATTTGGGATTGCCGCCATTCAAACCCGGTGAGGTTGTCAGCGTTGATCAGTTCGGAGACGACTTTTAAGCCGCGCCGAGCCAAGTTCTGTTAATTTGTGCAGAGCCAGCCGGTTACCTTGGGTTCCTTGTTACCCTTGTGTGCCTTGCTACCTTGTCACGGTCCACCGCTGTCGCTCGCCTCCCGCTACATTTCCTTCGCTCGCATTCGCATGGTTTCTATTTAGTAGTTGATACCAAAATATTTATTTTTTCTAAAATTTACGTACAAGACGCCGCGCGGCGCACTCCTCGCGCCGGCTCGCAGCGGTTCCCCCGACCACCATATCCCCCATCGCAGCCGGCCGCCGGTCACTAATCATGCTTCGATCCGTCGGCGTCGGTCGCTCGTCGATTGGACTCCACACGCTGCGCTCAGCGCCTACGATGCGCTCGGCTCGGAGTATCTCATTCTATAAACTCTTCCCCAAGACATTGGCCGCGGGACCTCCGCCAAAGGGCCCCTTCAGCATCGACCCAAAGGCCCTTCGCCAAGAGTATCTCCAAGTCCAACAGCAAGTGCATCCAGACACTAGCAAGCAAGTGGGGAAAATCGACGCTGCCACTATCAGTACAGCCTACAAGGCGCTGCTCGATCCGCTCCAGCGAGCCCAGCATATCCTCAGTCTGCGAGGGATCGATAGCTTGGGGGAGGACGTAAGTCTTCAGGACGAGGACATGCTCATGACGATTATGATGATACGTGAAGAAGTTGCCGAATGCGAGGACGAAGAGACCCGCAAGGAGCTCTCCCGCCAGAACGAAGAGCGGATCAGCGCGTGCGTTGACAAGCTCGACAAGGCGTTTGCGAATGATGAGCTCGAAAAGGCGCAAAAACTGACAATTGAGCTCAGTTACTGGGTGAAATTGAAGCAAACACTGGAGGCATAAAGCGGACATTCAGCGGGGCGCGCAGTTATTAGGCGGCGGGAGCGCCGTGTAGCGGTGATCTGTTGAGAAACGGTCCACTTATAAGGACGGTCAGTGTCTGTGGATATTGAGACGGTGAAAATCATGATCTGATTTGAAGGTCTACGGCTATGGTGCCCGTACACTTTTTCAAAGTTTTCGAGGACCAGAGGACCACCCTTAGACACTGCATCCTGCTGCGCAAGTGCTCAGCTTTGCAGCTTGATACACCGCCCATTTACTCTTTTACTGGCGGCTGTTCCTGTCACGAAATAACTGGTTTCCCCACCCTCATTGAGCCGCACTAGCTCACGTTGCGCTGGGGCTCACCACAAGCTCGATCCAGCTTGCACGGCAATCTAGAAAAAACGCTCTACAGTTCTGTCAGTACGGCGACGCTAAAGTTCAGCTGCGTTGTCGCCAGTCGCACCCTGAGGTCGCGCAAGCACTCCATTTGCCGCTATACGCCATTAGTACATAAAATTAAATAGTCCTATGCTTCAACTTCTTTATCCTCCTCTTTCTCCTCCGGGAACTGTCGCAGCCACGCCATGCGAGGGCCCGCCCTGCTCTGTTCACTGATCTTGAACCCAAACACTTTGAGCTGGAACGCCTCCTGTCGCCTGGGGATGCACTCTGCCTCTATCTCGGGGAACATATCGAGGAACATTGCCGGGAATGATGAGCCGAAAAATGCGCCGTCTATGTTGAGAAACCGCGAGTTACTGGGCACGTAGATGTCCCGACAGCAGGGACAGTACAGCCTCACGGTCTCGTAGCCCGGGAGATCGTGGCGTCCAATGGGCAGAACGCCCATGGAATGACAGTGATAGCGAGGACAAACTCCAAAATCGTGGCACTCGTATTTGTAGCCCATAGCCTGGATCCCCCCGCGGGTTATGATGTATCGTGCGTGGATGAGCCCGTACAGCAGCTCTCCGCTCTCCTGGACACTAGGGATATCGGGGAGGCTGAGCGGAGTGTCAGGCTCAATGTTGAGAATTAGTTCCAGCGCTTCTTTGTATCGGGGCACCAAGCTCGACAGACCGGTCAGGTTAAACTCGTCCTCGATAAAGTCCTCAGAGACCTCGCAAAAGTACTGGTGGCCCACCATCTCGCAAAACTGTGTGACCCATGCATCTTCTAAAGAGCTCTCCGTGAGCATAGATCCCTGGTCACTGTCCATTTTGGGTCGTTAAAGTTTAGGAGCTAATTAGTCAAAGCTTGCAAGCGGTCACCGAGTCTAGCAACTCGCGTAGGCAGGTGACTATGAGGTGACTATTTGCCACACCAGGGTAGGCAAGAGGTGGAGTGATCTATGGAAATATATGCTAACTAGGCCAACAAATTTCGCCATAGTGGCCAATCTAGGCAATTGTATATCTATTTGGCCCAATTTTATCAGTAGCTCAGCAATAATCTGGATTTCACTGACAATTCTCTGTGGCTTGATCGTGGCGTCGAGATCCGATGGCAGCATCAAAACAAAGGGATAGTGAGATCAACAAAAAGGGCGTAAACGCGTAAATTAAATACTGATACTGTTGTGAAAAGCCCGTAAGATTACGTTTGAACTGTTTATCTACATCAAAGTGCCGATACACAGGGTTTAACCAATTAGCTCCACAAAACGTGTTAAATAATGGAATCACCTCAAATTACTACTTTATAATACTTAATAAACGCGTACATAGTTCATACACGCGCAAGGAACCCACGAATCGTGGGAATAATATTCCTTTATTTATCCTCATCTTTGCCAGAGTAGTGGACGCCTTCGAGGTCGTCGCCGCCAGCGCGGGCGTAGGCAGCAGGGGGGGAGGGGACTCCGCCGGGCTGGTTGATCCAGCGGCTTTGCAGAGCGAGGATATAGTCGCGAAGTTCCTGGTTCTCGGCGCGTAACGCCTCCATGGTGTCCTTGACGCCTTTGAGCTCCTGGACCTTGGACTCGAGGTCCTTAATGTAGAGCTCTTTGCGCTGGCGGAACGCGCGCTGGGCTGCGCGGTTCTGCTGAGCGCGTTTGCTTTGACTGAGGGGGCGTCGGCTGGTGCGAGTGCCCATTCTCTCCGTCACGTCGGTGTGTGCAGCGACTGCAACCGCCTCGGCCGCAGCATACTCATTTGTTTGAAAGCTGGGATCAATTTGGGTTGTATCCGGTAGCTTTTGGTTCTCGTTTGTATTCCAGTGACCGTAAGCAGGGCTCTCCATTTGTAATTCTGGTTTGGTACGTTGCTTAGTGAGTGAGATGCTTAGGCAGCGGGTGGTCGTTGGTGCAGTTTCACAGTCACGTGCACAGCGCAGGGCCAAGCCATACTTTGTGTTTGAGGGTTACAGTGGCCCCCAGACGACGTGAAAAGAAGTTTGATCAGAACTTAGAAGTATGAAAAATTTATTTGAATATTTATTTCTGAGGTTCCGGTGCCAATTAGTGGGTTTTGCGCGGTTTTGTGTCCTACATAGTGGTTAGGTTTATACGTTACGTAACGGAGCAACCACCGGCGCTGGAATGTACTGGACCCCCCCGTGGCCCCCACGGGACCAGCAAGCGGCCGGTCATTGGACCACAGAACAAGACACGCAGAGATCAACATATTGTGACTTTCAAAGCTCTCAAGGATACCATGATGCTCAGATAAGCGTGCTGGGATTATTATATGACTTCAATTAGTTAGCATCTTGATGTGTAACGCAGATAGAGACGCGCATCATGCACTATCGTGAGGATATCTCCATAGCGCGCGATGTGGCGCATAGCCTAGTGAAACGTAGTGAAATTACAGGACAAGCCACTGGAATGTATCTTGCCTGAGCGCCCCAACCTCTGACCGCTTCAATTCCTGCGGCGCGTCGATGCTCTAAAGCGCCAGTAGCTTCATCTTTTTCATCTTTGATAACAGCCCAAATAGGAAATGTGTGTACTACAGCTATCCCAAATTACATGATTACGTGCCCCGAAATTCTTGTAACAAACTCACAGAAACTTGCCCGAGAAAAGGATCAGAGCCTAAATTGATGGATAAAGCGTCTCTGCCGATCTTTTCTGGCGAAACGGTGAGATACAACAGCGAATACGGCACAGTCCTTTACCAGACTGTGTATTTCCCGTATGGACTCAGCTTTGAGCTAAAGCCGACCCACGTCAAACTGCCATTTCTAGACGATCCAAAGAAGCATTCCTCGCTCTCGTATATCGAATACGATGAGAACACGCATTTGAACCAGGACGTTGTTAAGATCAGGCAGTCGATCGGTCTGAGCAAGCGCGCTTCCAAACTAGCAGCGGCTGCAACGGCGGATGATGAGCAGAAACCGGTCTCCCAGAAGCCTCAGAGCCCCCAAAAGCAGCAAAAGGGCCCAAAAATCACAGGAAGTAACCTCACTCCTTTGGGGAAACGTAAGGCTGGTCCTAGTAGCGATGATGAAGCTGATGCGCACGGCGATGGTGATACCAACAAAGAGACGGTCTTGGAGCAGAGTGGCCTTGAGAAAGGCAACAGCGATCAGGAATGGAGCGAAGGAGACTCATTTGATAGTATTTCTGAGGTAGACGAGGACGATTTCGAGGAAGGTTCAGTGGATCACACTTTAGCGGTGGGGGATTCACGAGAAGAAAATGAACCGCAGGCTGAGGCTCTAGATGTCAAGATGGAGACTGATAATTATCTTGAGGAAGAACCTGACCTCAGCAGCACTCCCGACCAGGAGAAGGGGCAGGAAATACAACCTTCTACTTCTGGCGCACTAACGACCCTGGAACAGGACGACGAGAACTCATTATTTGTAGGCGAAAGTGGTCCTGCTCCCACACAAGTACACGGCTATGAAGTCATAGAGATCGGTTCTAGCCAAGAAAACGAAGAGGCTTTGTTTGTCGATTCTCCAGACGAGGCGGCTCCTAGCGGCGACAGTGTACAACACCCCTATGAGGATCAAGAGCCGCAAACTCACATCCAAACTGATATCGTCGACACACATCAGGATGATCCAGATTCTGTCTCCCAGTCTATTTCTCCTCAAAATCACGCAAGTGCATCTCTTGACGATCACGAGCGTGAACTTGGGGAGTACTGCGAGCAGCTCCAGCTATCGAACGCCGCGCAAGAAGTCGCTCTCAGAATGTTTAGGATGGCAAGACACGCACCATCCCTCAAAACCCGTTCAATACGGTCGGTAATAGCAGCGGCAATTGTAGCTGGCTCCAGACACGTTGGGAAGCCGCGACAGTTCAAAGAAGTCCAATCTACCGTGCATGTTCCATATCAGGAGATCGGTAGAACCTATAAGCTTTTGGAACCGATCTTGCGTGAGGATCCAACTTTTATGGTCGGCGCGACCACGCTCACAACACTAGTGCGTCGTACGTGTATAGAGCTCGGATACCCCGAGACTGTCATGAAAGCTGCCGACTTCATTGTGCATAAAATCGAAGAGAACGAAATTCTAGCCGGCAATACTCCAAATACGATAGCCGCTTGTGCCATCTATCTCACCTGCCTTTTGATTAACAGTACAGCAGATGGCACTGGCATCGCTAAACATTTGGACATCACTGCCTCAGAGCTAAGAACTAATTACGTTACTCTATGGGATACGCGTGCACAGTTAGTGAACCCTGCTTGGCACATGACGGAAAAGGAAATCGAAAGATGGGAGGTTTCTGAAGCCGCGTTGAGGTAATAACACAGGGCTTTTTGAGTCACAAGTAAGACTCCACCCAACGTGAAAACTTCAGAGAGTAGCAGTTTGCTTATTTAAAGCGAAAATGAGACCAACACCGCGCTTTGTATCACACTCGTATGTTGGACAGCGTAGACGTATGAGTGTAGTGTTGGCGCATTTGCAGCATTTGCTGTAGTATTTATTTTATGTAAATTAGGCATCCTTCAAACGCTTGGCTGCGGGCTCTGCGGCTTGTTCAAGTCCGTGCTTTTCAGCGGTGGCCGGCGCAGACTCGCTTTCATCAGCTAGTGCTGCATTATTATCTCCAAGAATAGCACCAACCGACTGCTTACCCTTATCAGCAAATGAGTTCCAATCAATGTGGCGCTGCAAATACAGAGCAGACCACCTGTATCCTTCTTTTTCAGCTCCGTCGTGTTTCTTACTTTCTTCATAGTAAACCAAGGGAGCGACAGGCTCGCTCTTCGTTATAAAAGAGTCGGTTCCCAGAGATTGTTTCCATACTTGGGCCAGCTGGCGGTTGCCCATTTTCTCAAAGTGGACGGGGCGGATCTTGGGATTGAACTCAGCCTCAAGATTCACGTCTGCTAGCTCAAGACGGAATGGCTCCTCGGAAAGTTTCGATAACAGTGCTTCCTTGTCACGAATAACAGTACAGCGCATTGCCTCCAGCTGGTCCTTTGTAGCAGCCTTCCTCATACAATTAAACCAGGTCTTTTTGGACCGATTGATAGCATCAATAGTTTTAGGCTCAAGAACAAGTGTGGACCAAACTGCAGATCGCGTGAGCTTTTTGGCGCCATAAGTTTCGATTTCAGTGGGACGAAGCAATAACAAAGCTTCAATAAATAATAAGATCTGCGCACTGACCTTGAAGTGGAAGCTGGGATCACGTATTTGGAACTCGAAAAGGGAACGTGAGAGTATGAGGGGTTCAAATGATCCGTGTGATGCGGGATTAGTAGAAGCAATAAGATCGGCAAGTTCATCAGTTTTCTTTATGAATTCAAGCACAGAGCTTTGTGACTCAACAATTGGCCATATGGTTGTAAGGTCCTTCTCGATGGACAGTAAAAGATCAAAGCCAGAGCTGGAAGACTCTGTTTGAGGTTCGGTGCCATCTACGGACTGTTCACCAACTACGGCAAGCTCATTTTGGGCTACTCGTGACACGCAAACCCGCTCAATGTCGTCAAATGCATCGAGCAAGAATATCTGAATTTTCACACGAAAATCAGCGTCAGATACAGGATCAAGGCGACGATGAAGGGTGTTGAGAGCCCGAAGTAGAGTTGTGCCCGGTGGTTTTATACTTTCGAGACCCATAAGCAGCTGGCTCTTGCGAGTCTCGATGACATTCCAGTATTCCCTAGTAGACTTGACACTGAGACCTTCCAAGATGGCTTCAATATTAAAAAAAACCTCACCAGCCTTAAGTTTGTCTTTACTGACCCCTAGAAGCATGACATCTGTGACAGCAGCTAATGACAGGACATCATCAGCAGAAGTGTACTGTGCGACGGCATCAAAGAAGGAACTCTCAGTCCAATCAAATTTTCTCGAGATTGTGCTCGGGGCGGGCAGTTTTACTGGCTGCTCGAGCGCCGATTTGGTGTTTAAACCGTCGACAAGTTTCTGTAGTGACATGTCTAGTGACGCTGACTACTGACGACTTGTAGTGATAGGCTGTGGCTATGTTTTGAGATTAGTTTAGTGAGGTTTAGAGAAATTGGTGAAATTTATAGGCTTTAGGGGCTCGCAAATGCAAATTTTTATTATAAATAATCTAGAAAACATGAGAGCTAATCCTCTCTGAACACGTCTCTCAACTCTTCGGTGGCAATAGCTGATTTTACTTCGCTAATGTCCATGTTAAGACGAAGAAGGGCAGTCGTATCACCTCTAATGTACTCTTGCGAGACAACACCGCCTTCAATTAGTTCTAGAACTGCATGCTGATAGCCTTGAATCCGCACCTGTTCTACATTGAATAAGATATGATCATATCTTGCCAGGCCTCCAGTGCCGCGCGCAAGTTCTCTGCACTGTTGGATAATCTCGTTCACCGAGAACATTTCTTCTTTTGTTTGCTTGGTCATTTTATACATTGACAGCAGAACAATTTTCGAGGTCAGGCTCAGCGTGCTAAGAATGGGTTCAGCGGCTGAGGATTCACTATCATGGATGGCACGGCGCATAATTTCGAGACTCACCATCTCACCATCCGGGACAAGCTCAATAGCATGACGACAAATGTCCAAAACACGGCGTGCATCACCAGAAACACTTCCAATTTTGCGCGCGACATGCTCAATGGCGTCGTCTTGAATGATTTCAACTCCATCTAGACGAGCATGTAGGATTTGCTGCAGTTCTTGGTACGAGTAACCGGGAAACTCTATTCTTGTGAGCCCCACACGACTCTTGATCTTATTTTGCATTACTCGCTCAGGCATATCGAAGGTGTTGGAAATGGCCACCACAATGAACCTCGAGTGTGGGAGGGTTGGCCAATTGAAAAAATTGTAAATTACACTTTGGTCTTTGGTGATGAGCTGGTCAAGCTCGTCCATGACAACAATCATTGGCTTTCTATTGTTTTTGGGGTCGCTGAACGCGGCTTCCAGAACTGACATGTGGTCTTGACCTCTTGCACGATCACGCAGGTCCAAGCCATCATATAGCAGTTCGTATGCATGTGTAGGTTGTACGAGTCGCATGCCATTAATTTCGAGAACATCGAATTCCTGAAGCTCGCCCTCTTCGAGGCGAAGATAGAGCTGTTCGATCGCTTCGCGAATAGTTGAGGTTTTGCCCGTACCTGGTGTACCACTAACATAAATACATGTGCCTGTTGTAGTCTGAATGGCACTTTCAAGGGTTCGAAATAGCTCCGAAAATTGCTTGTCTCTACATGGTAACGACTCAGGGACATTGGAGACATGCAAGGACGCCAGAGCAGTTCTACGCGGAGTCTGAGGAACGTTTTTGCGAGGCGTTGTAGGTAAAGAGCGCAACTCCTGATCGACATCACTGCGTCCTCGCCCAGCACGTTGATGCTTGGGGGTAGTGGGGTACGGTGAAGCTGCCTTACGTTTCCTGGGAGTCTCTGGAGTTTTTTTGGGTGTAGAAGGTGCTCTCTTCACAGGCGATCTTCTAGCTGGAGCCTTTCGGGGGCTTGCTCGTGTTGATCTGGAAGCGAGCTCTAGCTCATCATGATCATCTTCATCGTCACTGCTGTCCTCAAAATCAGTGATAACATCGTCATCATCATCGTCAAACAGCGATTTTGGAGCAATTTCAAAATTGCGATTGCTACGTCTCGAGGGTGTAGCAGCCAAGCGTCTAGATCGACGGCTAGGTGTCGCGGCTGCCTGAGCTTCATGAGGAAGTAGCTCCTTAACAATATCCAGGGGGGTTTCCCAGCTAAGTTGCGAGAGACTGCCGTCTTTCTTACCTGAAATGCAGAAAAATTGCTCCTCGTCTTGCTCATTTAACACTTTTAAGGGCTTGATTTTCCCACTACCAGCATGGACGTCTACTGTGGCTATTAATTCATTTTCCGACTCTTCAAACCTCAGTATGCGAGCATTCTGGCCTTCAAACTCGAGCAGAATTCCTTTTTTCCCATCTACTTCAACGGTATCGCCTCTAGAAAGTGACATTAGCCTTGTGTGTAGACTGGCTGGCAAGACTACTAGGCTGGGTTTACTTGAGGTGCAGTAAGCGCCTCTACAAGTCGAACCAGATGACAATCCTGATACTACGGACAAATAAAAACAGGTACTCAGTATATAAATGCAAATTAGCTTCAATTTCGAAGATAAATAGGAGTGTTCATCATTAAATATTAGGTTTAGTAGACACTTGTGCCCCTACCTCACTGATCCTTGACAGCTTTAAGCATGCCACTGTCTTGGAGATAGCATATGAAGTCAAGCAATCGATCATTTTCAATGTCGATATCTCGTTGAACCATTTTGGTGAAAAGCGATCCCTTTGTTGGTGCTTCAAATCGCTTGTATACGCGAGAGCCGGCGGGTGGCTTCTCATGCAGGAACTTGCAGTTCGATCCCTGCCGGCAAGATCCTCTGAGAAAGAATCGGCATACTCTGGGGTTTTGAGCTGGCCTTTGAGCTGGCTTTGGTACCTCTTGCTTCGGATGTAGCTGGGCTTGTGCCTGCTTTTCCTCGATTCGTTTTTTTGTCGGCCAGTGCTTCCTTCGCTCTTCTATCCATCTCTCGGCGTCTTTGGCTTTATCCAGAATATCTTTGCTAACTCGAGCGATGTCTCCATCCAATTTCTGCTTTTTAGCTGGCGGATCCATGGGGGTTGGAGCTCCTATTCAATCGACGCCAGGTATATTTAGGCCACTACGGATCAGACTACCAGCCTACTATAAGGCTGAGGCCAATGACTAACTAAAGTCTGCTTAACAATAGGGGGCTGCCTAGGAGAGTCTAGGTCGTTACAAGGGTTTTTCGAAATCGCCTAGGGGTGTTGAAAATCGGGCTTTGCAGTCACTGGGGGTCTGGATCGGAGGTCGTGTGAGGATCGCGAAAAACACACGCTCAGGGAGAATATTGGTGAAAAATTTTTTCGATTGGATTTTGATCTCACTTCTCAAGCATGCGACATTATTTACGCCGCCAAATCGCCGGCCGATCCGATCCTCTCCTCTCCTTCTCCCCTCCCTACCCCCACTGATATACCCACTCAACCGACTGACTTGACTAATGAGTAGTTTCAAGAGGGCAACGGACTTTTTGTTCTCCAAGAACTTTATCAAGTGTAAGTTTTGAATGAATTCTCTTCGCAACTAGCGTACTAACTAAAGATGTCTGCTCCACCCATTTCTGGGGCCCAGTGTCCAATTTCGGTATCCCCGTTGCTGCCGTCATGGATCTCAATAAGGATCCTGAGTTGATCTCCGGTACTATGACTGGATCTCTCATTGTTTACTCTCTAGTCTTCATGCGTTACGCCACGCAGGTCACCCCTTGGAACCCCCTTCTCTTTGCCTGTCATTTTGTCAACGAAGGCGCTCAGCTGGGCCAGGGTGCTCGTTGGGTCAACTACTGGTACATGGGTGGCCGTGATAAGGCTGTGACCGCCAAGAGTATCGAAGACACCAAAGATATCTTGAAGTCGGCCTGATCGTGACGTGCACGCGCTCACCGATAAACGCTTGTGCGCAAATCACAGCCCCCAATCGAGCCCCAAAACTTCAATCAAATAGTACTAAATAGCTACTATGCGTTAAATAAGAAATTAGCGGTACCAAGCAGACGTGGATCAGCCACGCACGACTCAATCAAACAGTCCCCTGACTCGTTCAGTTTGGGTCTCTTGAATCTCGGCCATTGGATCCAGCATTGCCCACTCTTCTTCGTCGTCATGCACGTCGTCATCGTCAACAAATAGTGACTCCTCTCTTGCAAGCGACTCTACCTGTATTGACTTCACCTGCATGGAGTCATCCGGAGGCGATTGAGTCAATGGTGTCGAACTGCGAAGAATTTGAACTTCATACGGTACTTGCGCGTGATTGATCTCCACGGGGTCCCCAGAAAGTGGCTTGGAAACTGTTTGGAAGCTCATAACGTATGTTTCTTGCTGGCTATCAACGTAGAAGTGCAAAGGCGAACCAGGCGCATCAAACAAACAGGTGACGCTACCAGAATTATTAACTTTTTCCAGAAAAGCACATGCAAAACGTAATTCTTTCAGCCGGAACTCAGATCTCCAGGGTGCCCGCACCCGCACCCCTTGTTCAAACATATCGCTGTAATGAAGTAGTGCCATAGAATCTATTTTAGTGAAGATGTTTTGTTTTCCTGCTCTTTTGGGGTTTCTGTACCCTCTCCAACGCGCCGCTCCGTCAGACTCGAGCCTCAGCTCAGCCATTTCCGCTGCCGTCGAGAAATACGCGAGGACTTGGCGCAGCATCTCAATTCGTAGCTTGAACCCATTCTCACCTCTAATATAGGCACTGCCAGGCCGCCGCTCAGCGGTTTCATCTGGCTCCAAGAGCTCGACTGAATGCGTGCGATAAACATTCTTGTAAACAACGTTCACTACGAGCGTTTCACCGAACGCGAACGAGATTTCCGAGGAGTCCTGAGGAATGCTATTAAATATGCGCTCCAAAAGCGACGAAGACAGCCTGTATACACCGGAACTTGTGGATGTACATGCAAAAAGCTGTCTATTTAATACAGCACGAAAAGTCACGGTACCGCTCGAGTTGGCTGCAATGAACTCGAGCCCTTCAGAGGTCTCAAATATGGTAAGGACATCTTCTATTCTACGAAATAAAGTGAAAACAGCTTTTAGACGGTCCAAAACCTCTGTAGACACGCTGTACATTGGGCCAGATCGCGATAGGCGTGGTTACCTAAAAGCCTAGGAGCGAGCCTAGCAGTGTGTAGGCTTTAATTGATGATTTTATCGGCAGGCACATGTGCCAGTTATGGGTTGAATAGGACTTCATACGTGTATATGTAGATCTCGATGTGTAAAATTGCCAGATAAGGCAGTGCATTGTGGGCATGTGCCACTACAATCTGTGACGATAATACAATCTTCGTGTCGACATAAAATATAGCTCTACAAATAGGAATTTTTTTTCATCAAAGCACACGAGACATCTGGGGATCACGTCTCTGCTTTGGGCTCTTTATCTTTGCTCTTCTTTTTCTTTTTACTCTTGGTCTTGTGCTTCACTTTAACTTCATCGCTCACTGGTTCTGGCGTCTCGCTCAATTCCAGTGCGTGAAGCCGGTTGCCCATTTGAAACAACGGCGTCTTCTTCTGTACAGGTTTGGCCTTCTCAGGAGACTTTTCTGGAAGATCAAGGGCCTCATCTTGTGCGATTTCAATCTTCTTCTTTTGGACGCGCTTGGGCCGCATGGGCGGGGGAGTGCTTGATGGCACGCGAGATGAGTCGGATTCAACATCAGCAACACCTTCAGCGGTACCGAGCGAAGATGTGGAGCGCGATTCATCAGAAACCTGTGATGATGATTGTGTCGGAATATAGAATAAGCTTGACTGCTTGTCTCTTGATGTATCGGTTGTAGGAGGCAAAGCATCCTCTGGCTCATCGTCAGAGAACCCGCCTTCACTACCGCTCCAAGATATTTCAGGTAACTTGACTGGTGTATCCAAATCCAGATCCGCCGGGACAGCTATACGACGCTGAGCGTTAGCAGCAATGGGTTTGAGCTCGTAATTTTGGAAGAGGGATGTGAAGCCAACTGTCAAAAGCGCGGGCGCATGCTCTGAGTCGGCACCCGATTCCTCTAAAGCATCAGAACCTAGCTTGAAAAGTTCCAAGAACTGTGCTGCACGCTCCTGAATTTCAGTGTTGGCAGACACACTGAGCCCTGTCAGGTATGTGGTGATATCTTCAACTACCTCACCAACAATTTGGGCCTGCTTGCCAGACCAATAGCTCAGGGTTTGAATCCATGCAGTAAAAATCTTTGCAATGGCAGGAACGGTAATAGGACTGGGTCGTATCTTCAAGAGGTTTCGAATAAACTCGGGCCCTGTTGTCGCATTGGCGGAAGTAAAATACTCACCAATATACTCACCAATAATCCACATTGTGTAGCTGGTGAGGTTAGTCTGCTTCTTCACAATCTCTTGATTAAGACTGAGATTGACTGCAGCAGCGACTACGTTCGCACGCTCAGACTTCACTCGGATAGCGACATTTTGGAGTTGACGGCCGACAACGTCGTCTGCGCCCTCAATCGAATGCGTCAGGATCATAAGCTCCACGAGAATCTCAATAAACCACTCAAAATTAGGCAGGTACTCATAGTTATTGTGGTTGCAGAGCTCCGTAACGGTGCGGGCCAACTGCAGATTATACTCCGGTGTATTCTCCTGAGATCTGAGTTGCTCCATAAGGTGCTGCACGATGTCATATAGATTGTCATCATTTACCAGGGGACTCAGCATGCACAATGCCCGGCGACGAATACTTACATCTGAGTCGTCAATAGCATCAATAACTAGGCTGCTCTCGTTTGCCAAATAATCGGGGTTAATGCTAAGGAGTTGATCAAGAGCTACCAGAGCGACGTATTTGAGGTTCTGATCATGCTCTTGCATCAAGTAACGGATTCGACTGGTGCATTTAGCTGCCAGTGCTACATCATCGTCGTCTAAGAGACCACCTCTCAAAATACAGTTGATGCATTCGTATTGAAGGCTCATTGCATCTGTAGATTCCATGAGCTCGACAACTGCAGGCCGCACACGATTTTTGAGTCGTGGCTCGGTTCTGCAGAGGCGAGAAAATAGTTTGAGAATCTTGATCAAACACCAGTTGTTCTTGCTGGTTTGAAGCAGATCATAAAGACTCGGTGCCAGTTCGATGAACTTACGAGAGTCCGCCTGATTGGCAAGCTCGCACAACACGCTGACTGCGGCGCTAATGACACTGGGGTCTTCATCCTCTGCTTCGAGACGGTCCTTGATTTTGTGCACAAATGTATCAAAGACTTGTGGATACTGAAGTACAACCTTGTACATTGCTAAGAGGGCCTTTTTGCGAATATAAGGCTTGGAGTGATTGAGCATTTTTACGATATCTTCGCTGATATCCTGTGCCAATGGAGGGGTCACGATACTGGCAAGTCCACTAAGAGCAATTGCTACACGGGGCATTTCGCTTGAGCTGAGGTCATTTTTGAGTAGATTTGTGGCCATCATCAGTAGCTCCTCGTCCCTAAACATCTTGATCGAGGCCAGATACCCGATACGTTTCTGCTGGAACTTTGGGCTGCTCATAACTTCGAGAACGTTGAAACCCGCCCATGTCATGTCAAACCCGTACATTTCCAGGTACGCGAGCTTGAGAATTGCCATTGCTTTGATGTCTACGTCGGGGTTCTTGGCTTCTTCACGGCATTCCGCTATGGTTTGCCGCAAGTAATCGGCCAAGAGTTCCGGGTCCTTACGTTTACGCATACCACGAATCATGTCATTCAGGGATTTATTGAATAACAGCCCGAACGGCCGTAGCCTCGAGTCCATAAGTGCTAGTGCTGGTGAAGGTATTGTGGCGGAGGACGCCACAGCCGGCTGGCTTTACATGGAGGTATGGTACGAGACAAAACTATAGCAAGGGGATGCAAAGTCAATGACAAACACAAGAGATACATAGATAACTATTCAATGGGACATGTTTGCCACGGTCATTCTGACGATGTGAATGCTTAAGCGCGGCGTGCATACCCTTGCAGCTTCTATGCATGCTGACACCGAGCGACCAAAATCCTCGCGAGCGAGCAGAGCCGAGCGAGCAGAGCCAAGCTCTAGGCTTGGCGCCATCCTAAGGCGCAACTAATTAAGTGCTATACTAATCGAGATTGAGCTATTAGCTACATGCATATAGACTATTCGTCGTCCTCATCTAAATCGTCCGGTTTGATAAGGCCAGGTACCTGGGCATCTCTCTGGAATTGCTGTTTCTTTGCCTCAGCAAGCTCGCGAGCACGCTCCTCCGCGTACAAATAGTCCGTCTCATCACCACCTTTCTCTTTGATCTGAACCAAAAAGTCACGTAGATGGGCCCTGAAGGCCTGGCGATTGTTGAGCAAACTGAACATTCCTTCTACAAATACTGTCACCTTTTGATCCAGCAAATAAGGGAATGCAGCTTTGAGCGATCTTGTCAGATATTGGCGGAAATAATCAGCATTGGAGGTGCCGGCAGGAAACTCGCCCTCATCATAAAGTGGCACAGGAATTTTCTCGCGCTCGACCGCTTCAATGAAAACGAGGAAAACTTCACTTTGCAAGGCGAATCCTGACTTGTGGTCGGGGTCCGTGAGTACTGAGAATGTATCACCGACAATTAGCTTTGTATATTGCTTGAAGAAGCCACCAACCATCTCGGCGTTGTCGAGCTTGAGAACGTTCACAACAATCTCAAGGGTAAGACTGAGACCAACATCCTCCACATCACGATTATCGTGTTTAGCAGCCCACAAGCACGCATTCAAGGTCTGGTTGAAAATCTCGGGCGGTAATTGCAGCAGCGTGGAGAAGCAATGCTTGTTGATGGCGCGCAGAAGCTTGAAGAATGAAACACGGAACTCAGGGTACTCAGTGAGATCCTCGCTAAGCATGCTGAGGGTACACTCAAACACATGAGCAAAAATACCCAAAATCATTTCCTCGATGTAACCCGAAACCCGTTCAACAATAATTGTGACACACTTGAGCACTTCAAACTCACGGAGCTGAGCGGGAACGTTACGATAGTCCTCAAGAATTGTAGTCACAAGGGCCGGGGCAATTTGTGATGCCACGAGCTGCAGGTTGTCACTAACAGAAATATAGGTCTCCATGAGCTTCAAAGTCTCGCGCTTCACAGTCCTGAGACTACGACAGATAGGAGTCAGGGCAAATTGAGGATTACTCTGGACATTAGCGACGATGAGTTTGGAGATAACTTCGTACAAACCGATCATGTCGTTGAAGATAAAGCTGAGTTGGCTCTCAAAGGGGGACCCAAGGGAACTACAGACAGCCGTATTAGTCTTGATAACATTAATGAGGATTTTGATCGCATCTATGTCGGGCAGCTCATTTTGAGAGGAGCTGATCTGAGCGATAAGGGCTTGCCAAACACCATTAGGGAGACGCATGACCTCCTCCAGTAAACGGGTCTGAATCTCCCTGTTTTGCTGTCCACTCAAAATATGACCGAGTGATTCATAGAAAGACTGCACCTGGTGCGGTTCCAACTCACGAGTGTGCTCGCCAATGTCTTGAATGATGCGCTCGATGAAGGGGGCGTCCTCATCAAGAGGTGTAGTAAGAAACTGGGACTTACATTTTGTAGCAATCTTCATAAAAGTGTCGCATGCCATATCCTTGACACCCTCATGTGACTCAAGCATAAAGTAGAACAGCTTATTTACCACAGCCTTGAAAAACTTCCAAATATCACGTTTGCGAAGGAAGCGAGGGTATTGACCAACAATGTACATAATATTTGAAGCGACAACAGCTCTAGAGTCCTTGGTAGTTTTCTCCTTTGCCAAGTCCAAAAGACGTTTAATGACGTGGATCACAAAGTGAGTCTCCGTGGTGACCTCCATGGATCCTGAAATCGAGCCAATGGCCCAACAAAGTGTGTTAATGCGATGCCATGACCACTCAGAACCGTCAAACTGACGCTCAAGCTTTTCATTCATGATCTCCTCAGTGTCCTCTACGTCGAGATGGGTGAGGTACACAAGAACGTCTCTCAGGGACTTGTAGAGAGTGAGCGTATCATTTTCTTTGTAGGCAACGCGGACAATCTCTCCATCCTCATTTTCGCTAATGAGAACTTCCTCTGGACGGACCATGTGCTCTATGATTACAACGCGCAACTGGCTGAGAATTTGTGCGTATTGATGCTTGCGAAGATGCGTATGCTGGGCGAGAATAGAAGGAGCAACAGCACCTGATGTGGTTTGGATATTGGGGATGCTTTTGATTTCATCGAACAGTTGCAGTACCAACCGGCTCCAGTATTCGAGACAGCCCTTAAAGATCTCGCGCTCCTCAACTTTAGAGAGCTGCAACAGAATAGAATGAACCTGCATCAGTAGGCTCTGATCTGCCTGCTCCACCAGTCTTAAATGGTGACTGAGGAAAATTGATAGGAACAACGAGTAATTTTGAATAAAGTCCTGATCTTGGGTGTTGACCTCTTGGTACATTTTACGAAGATCTTGATCAGGACTAACAATGGAGCTGAGGGTTGAGACAGCAGCTGCAAACATTTGCACCAATTGTTGTGGATAGTGATCAGTCTTGAGACTAGCGATCTCGGTCAGACACTTTAAGGTGACATTTCTGTACTGACTAGGCACGAGGAATTTTGTGATGAGAAGCTCAATAAGGTCAGTATCAAAGATGAATGCCATGGGGATCCAAGTCAGATAGCACTTGAGAGTTTGCAAAGTGGCAAACAGCAACGAAGGGCGGTCTGCCATTTTGAGTACCTCGTGGCAGAGCTTGAAGATCTCCTCGAATTCGTTACCAAGCTGGGTTTTCAGTGTACGAGTTTTAGCCTGGGTCATGTGGTCGGCTCCGCTGTCAAATACTTCCTCACTTAATAGTCGAATTATGGTCATGTTATTTTCACAGACCTCGAGGCCCGATCTGGATGTATTAACGATGTCGGGGATAAATGTGGGCCAGTTCTGGGGCCAATCTTGCTTCAGAATTTCAACAAGAGTGAGATCAGCCTTGTTGAGAAGCGCCCTTTGCTGGTCAAAAATCTCCGGCATCGCCGCCCACTCCATGCACATGGTACCGATGAAATTACGCACACCGGTACGCTCCTCCATACTCAATGTCTTCCAGCGACTCTTGATCATTTTGTCCAGCGTCGCCAGCGCCAAGTATTTGCTATGGGGGTTTGAGCTCTGTTGAAGTATGGTTCCGGCCCTAATCCAGGCGTCTGGGTGGTCTCTTAGCTGGTTCAATACATGGTCTGCCTGCTTACGGTCGGCCTCAGTACCTTTACCGGAATAAAACAGATCTACGACTTTATCCAGCAGTGTAACATTGAGTTCACTACTAAAATCGAGCAATGTTTCCATGGTGAATAAGCAGAGTGGAAGAAGGTCCCTGAAATGGAAACGCGTTGGTCTTCTCAGAACACGCTTGCGTAAGCAATGGCTCCCGACCTTGGATCAATCGCAGTCTGGAGGTTAAATAAAACCATTGCATAGAAGCGTTTACTCAATGGGGCGAGCATGCTGCTATGTGAAATTATATGATGAGAGTAAGAAAATGCATTTACGCGAACTCACCCATATAAGCCACAAGCAAGTACAGGTACGACTTGTATTAAATTGGATGATCTGGTAGATAGCTCCGTAATTTTCTGCACATAATTTCTTCTATGGACTGATTGTGGCCTGGTTTTCCACTCGCCATCACAAAATCCCTCAAATGAACTCTGGAATCTATAACTCGACGTCCGCCGCAAGTCCTCTTCTCTGACAGCTCTTTCAAGTGCGGTCAACTCTCAAAATTCGGGTACAGAGTTCCCTCCGCATGAGCGCTACTCAAGCATTGCCGGTTGTCAGTCGCCAAACACCCTTAGCACAGACACAAATACTTGTGTGTCCCAGTGTTATAGCCATTTTCAACATGACGGTGCAATCTGTTCAAAACCAAGCGAGAATGGCACTGATTCAACTATTCAAGTCTTTTAGGCATTTATGCATACTATTTTACGAATAAATGAGACCTCATCGGAAAAACAAAACCTAAAACCTGAGGGGCCGCCACAATTTTGAAGCGCGCATGCATCACCGCCGTGGTCCAGACTCAAAAACGGCCGCACGCTGAGGAGTACGCAAGAATAGAACGGCCGCGCTGGAGCGAAAATACTCCCTACTCATGGCTTTGAAGGGGTAATTTTTTTTTTGGCAATTTTCAATGACTTTTTCTCACTGCCCTGGTCAGGGTTGCTCGCAGAACCGACGAGCTGCATAGAATTGCCTCCTGCACCCCACATATGCAGGTCCATTTAATGATACGATAGAGAGAAATCTTATCACTTTCCATAGGGAAAAAAGGCATAATTTGCTGCATTGGTACGGCTTTTGATTCAGCCTTAAAACCCGTCATAAAACGTACCCTATTTATATCGATTGCATCATGCAGAAGAGCGGGGCCCTGCAAAGCTGCATCTTTTATCTTCTGCAAGGAGTTAAAACATCACTACGCGACCTAACACTCAAAATGGCACGACCTGAGGATCATGGTTTTGTGAGAAAAATGTCTGGTGCTTTGTCTTTGGACAAGCAGGAAAGGCCTCGCCAACAAAGTGAGCAAATCCACAACTCCATTCGCAACACGATCACAGACCTCGAGCACAAGACACAAATTCTGAACACTGAAAAGTGAGAGGCTTCTAGTGGGTGTATCTCATCCACACAGCGGTTTTTGTGTGAGAAAGAAGTGAAAAGTTGAGCTGGCTGGCCTCCACTTTGATAGGTTGAAATGCGACTGCGTTCCGCGGCCGCTCACACTAAACATACCATGTGATGATATTTAGATGTATAAATTAAGACTATGAACTACTGCGGAATTTGTGAACTTGCCCGTAACGGCCTGCCGAGATATATGTGGAGTATACCTCTTATCAGGTCCGCCTCAAACTGGCATCAAGATGAGATGCATAATCACACATAGATCCATATCTAAATGCAATTGCACGAGTGAGCCTAACAATTGTTAACGTATTGCACATGTTGCTGGCGGTTCGCCTTGGAGTACCCTGCATATTGGGATCAATACGATGCAGAATGACGCGCTGGTCAGATCACCCCGCCTAGTATTCCTCCCTGGTTGAGTTCAACATTGTCGACCTTTAGAGAGAAACCAAAAACCTTAACCAGGCCTACATGCATATTGATACACCATAAAGTGTTTTAGTAGCGTATTCTTGGTCTTAACAAGCACTACGCGAATGCTTGGCAGTGGCCGAGGGCAGCATTTACTGCAGCTGCTCTGGCAAATTGGATACTCGTAGCCGAAAACATCCAAGTATGCGAATCGATACCTTTACTTTCCCCCGCGAAACCTCCTTCGGCCGAGTGCCTCAATTTCTTCCGGAGAAGTTGCAGCTTAAATGCCCGGTGATCACGATACGATTGATGGCTCTGATGGCACCATGTGAATGACTTCGCGGGGTGAAGTATTTTACGAGCTGTGGGCAGCCTTCAAATAGTCAACTTAGTGCGATCTGAGGTCAGTAGCCGAAGTGCATGCCTCCTTTGTATTGGTTTCGGCAAACGCCTGCACCTCAAACATAGAAACCAGAACGTGTATACTGCATCTCATCACTTCATTTATAAAATAGAGCTTTAAAAGCAGTTATGTTTGGGTTATGATTGCTTCAGACCACTCATATTGCCAATGTGTCTTCGAATGTGCATACGAGATTTTGTGGGGTACCTGCATCTCATTATGCACACTTCAATGTATGCTGCATGGGCTAGCCTATAAAAAGCAAGGCTACTTGAGAGAGTGTTAAGCATGATCAGAGGCTTGAGTCTTCCATATCGTGTACATAATGTCTACGTGACTGCCGCTATTGCGACAATTGGAGGAATGCTGTTTGGTGTAGATATTTCGAGTGTTTCGGCGTTCGTAAGTGAAGAGCACTATGTCAAATACTTCAATAATCCTTCTGCACAAGTTCAATCTGGTATTACAGGCGCAATGCCTGGCGGATCTTTCATTGGATGCTTCTTCGCCGGAATCATCTGCGATCGATTTGGTCGTAAGTTCGTTATTCAGCTCGCGTCTTGGATCTGGATCATTGGTGCTGCAATACAGAGCTCTTCTCAGAATGTTGGACAATTAATCGCTGGTCGATTCATTGCTGGATGGGCTATTGGCTTGGCCTCCTCTCAGACACCTGTGTGGATCGCAGAGCTATCACCCAAGAAGAAAAGAGGAATGATAGTTGGTATATTCCAGCTTGCTGTATCTCTTGGTATCCTGATTATGTTTTACGTCTCGTTTGGATGTTCTAAGATCAACGGGACTGCCGGTTTCCGTCTCGCTTGGGGTCTTCAAATCGTTCCAGGTCTGCTTTTGTTTCTTGGCACCTTGATTTTGGAAGAAAGCCCTCGCTGGCTTGCCTCAAAAGATCTATGGGAGGAAGCTCTTAGTGTTATCGCCAATGTCAACGCCCAAGGACACATTGATAACGCAGATGTTCGTACCGAGATTGCGGAGATTAAAGATGCCATTCGCATCGGAAAAGAGAAATCAGGATTTAGAGAACTTTTCAACAGCCGCGTCAATTGCAGACGTACTTTCGTGGGAATTATGACCCAGGTGTGGCAGCAGCTTTGCGGCATGAATGTTATGATGTACTTCGTTGTGAAGGTCTTTACCATGTCTGGATTCTCCAGTAGCGCTTCTACCACAGTGGTGGCGTCTAGTATTCAATATGTTATTATGGTTGTGCTGACCTTCCTCTCCTTGTTTATTATTGACAAAGTCGGTCGTAGGCCGCTATTGTTGGTTGGTGCGATTATGATGATGACCTGGCTGTGGGCGTCTGCCGGTATGTTTGCAACTTACAGTGTCAAAACGGGTCCAGAGGGATATGTTCCCCCCGACCAGCCCAATGCCCCCCCTGATGATTCTGTTCGTATGATCATTCCCGGCAACCAGAAGTCAGCTTCTCGTGCCATCATTGCTATCTCTTATCTGTTCGTGGCTAGCTTCAGTCCTACTTGGGGACCTGGTGGCTGGGTGTACTGCTCTGAATTGTTCCCCATGGAGCAGCGTGCCATTGGCAACTCAGTGACCGCAGGATCCAACTGGATCTTTAATTTCGCTCTATGTATGTTCACCTTACCTGCCTTCAAGAACATCACATGGAGAACATACTGTATCTTTGCTACTTTCTGTTTCGTCATGACCGTTCATGTATTTTTGCAGTTCCCCGAGACCAAGGGCAAGACCTTGGAAGAAATAGGTATGATGTGGGAGGCAGAAATTCCGGCTTGGAGAACTGCAAATTGGAAGCCTGATCTCCCCGAGATTGAAGCCCTAGAAGCTGCAGATAGTATCAAGGGTGGCCACGTGGAGCACCATGATCTTGACTCGGAGACAAGCAAAGCGAGCTATGATAAAGTCTGAGCTACAGTGCAAGTGAATTGAATAGTTATATATATATGTATTACCGTGAAGTACGTTAAATGGAGAGAAAAAAGTTTTGGCTAGACGATGCGAAAATTATATAGCTAGCTGTGATGCAGAGGGCAGTTTGGACCTCTTACCACCGTTCTTATTGAACTTTCTGGGAGCCTCCAAAAATACTGAGTGGTCCATGGTGTTCTGGCTCACAGTGGGTTTGTGTGGAGGTTGATGTTGTTTACTTCTGACTCTTGGCGAGCTAGGGCTGCGAGGCATACCTTGATTTAATATTGACACATCAGGCATGTAGTCTGAGCCCGAATGAGCAGACTGCATGGTCAATTTACGAGAGCCACCAGCTTTTGCCAAGCGATTGTAGCTGGGAACAGTATGAAGGGGACTGGAAGGTGACAAAGGAGACGACTCTAGATGATAGTCAAAATCATCACTTTGCATCTGAGGAGTAGTAGGATCATTAGATGAAAGGGTATAGCTCGAGTTGGGGCCGCTGCTGGTGTTTGGAGCTTCATACAAACTAGATGTAGGGCGGGTATCGATTTGAGCGGGTAGGAGCTGTGCGGGTTGATGCACTGCTGCAGGGGGCACATGGGTTGATAGCTGTTCACCAAATTGCTGTTGGTGGGCTCTGTCCAGCGACTCTCTCTCATCGGCGTGATTGCCATTCGCACTCACATGACTTACTGGCCTGAACTCTGACTTGCTAAAATCAGATTCAACGGTGGTGTCAGCAGTATCGACGGCATCGACAAAATTGGAGGATTCAGCAGGATTCATGTAGAAAGAGGGAGCAGAAGCAGGCTCATTGGAGTTTTGTAAAGGCTTAGGCTTGAC
Source organism: Wickerhamiella alocasiicola (assembly GCA_022577715.1). NCBI lineage: Eukaryota > Fungi > Ascomycota > Dipodascomycetes > Dipodascales > Trichomonascaceae > Wickerhamiella > Wickerhamiella alocasiicola. Next base: position 137,941 of record JAKIRU010000025.1, read on the forward strand.
AGTCTCCTGGGAAGGTTCATCCATACTGGCATCCTGAATAGGCTCTGAATAACCCGGAGCCAACGCATTATTGTTACCGCTGAGGAGCTGATCATGGCTGTTAGATGACCTTTTAGAGATATCAGTGGAGGGGTTCACCTCCAATTCGTTATCATCATGAATATGACCAGCCTCGCTTTCAAATGAATACCGTTTGTGCTGATCATGGTTGTGTTGCTCAAAGCTGAAGCTATCTTCGTCTTCGAAAGGCGATCTACGAGGGTGTTCTTCTTCCTCTTTCAGAGTGCTCGGACGTCTGTTCTCCTCAAACCTAGGCTGGTATTGGTCATAGAGTTTGAGAACCGCCCCGTGACCCTGGCTCTTCTTACGGTCTGGCAACGCAGGGGACGATTGCGCGGAGTACGAAGGGCGAGAGTCCTCGCTAAGGGAAGTGCGGCGGCTCCACTCGTCACGGGGAAGAGTGCTGCTAGAGCTCGAGCTCCTTAGCCGAGGGATTTTGGGGTAGCTGGGAGCATCAAAGGCTCCTAGGTCACGAGTGAGATTTTCAATGCTAGAATTCTCTTGTTCGGTGGCATATGGGGTATAAACAAGGTTTGGTGCCGGAGACTCACTGCTATCGTGGGTGCTAACGTAGGACATGATGTGTTGACGCTTTTGAGTGGACGAGCCCCCTTGACTGGACGCGCCATCCTGGTTGGACAGATCGCGCTGCGAGGCGGCGTGCTGTTTGGCCAAATAAGTTAAAGAACCCGGTACGGGTCTGTGGCGGCGGCTTTTCTCCTCCGCAGCGCTAATCTCGGCATCCAAATCGATCTCGTCGTGCCGTTTGTCCTCTTCGCGTGCAAACCGACGGTGACGCATGGTGACCCAGATCAATACAATAATAACCAGGATCACAGGGATTCCTACGCCAAGTCCTACGGCAAGACCAAGGACCTGATGTGTGTTATGTGCCTGGTCTTCAGTCGTGTTTTCTGTACTAGAAGCCATGAGGACTAAGCGAGTTCAGGGAGAGAAAGAGGGGGTTCTCACTGATTAGTGGCGATGATATACATTAAAAATGTCGATCGCAAAACTTGAGTGTTAAACTTTTGTTTTAGAATATTGAATTTACATCTGGAACCTGTCTTAAGTTCGAGGCTAGGGGTATAGTGTTGATGGGCCAAGGATGAAAACTTGGCGATGAGTGCGTGTTGTGCTGTATCATTTTATCTATTTAGAGTCTACTAATTCCAAGTAAAACTTTTAGAGAAAAATTTTCCCGCTCTCACTATCTAAAATTCCTTCTACCCGGTCAGTGTGGGCATATGCAGGTGCGGCAGTGGTTTTTCCCAAAAGGGATTGGCAGTCGCATCCTAGGGTTGAGGCTTTGCTATTTCGTGCATTAGATTATATTTTGATGAGATTGACATGTGCTGCATTGAAGGCAAGGACCTTAGACTCTCACAGGGCCTGTTTGCAGACACCGTTGTTTACCTCCCTTGGTTCGCATCTGCATGGCCTGTACCCCTGTGCAACTGATTGCAACCAACAAAGGCGACATCACGCGCCAGCAACCTGAGCAAACTTTATCAAAGGGTGGTTTTAAGACGCTTTATTGGTAATTTGCACGCTCAAATGTATAATTGGAAAATTTTGTAGTTTACCTTTTAGATCTAGACCTATCGCTGCACAACCCCTGCATATTCACTATGCATTTGGACAAGAAGCACAATAGGCGTGCCTCAATTGGTATGCTTAGTCACACAACCCTCGAGCTCGCATTTCTGTGGTCTACTAGAGCACGTAACGATAAGTGATCTTGTATATCTTTAGTTTTTTCTAGTCTTAGACAATTGCTATACCAATATCTCTTTTCAGATACATATGTTGTATCGCTCTATCGGCATTGGCTCCTTGAAGATCTACACTTTGCATAAATTAGCTCCGCAGATTGAAGAGCGCGCGCCTCATTGTTCGCGTCTGGTCTCCCTTTAGACTTCAGTGCGGACTCCCTTAGGCAGGATCTCATTGAATATGTCCGGAATGTAAATGCATGATTTTTAGTTAAGGTCTAACTCGCGGGAAGTGTTCCCCAAGTTATATTGAAAATGCAGTCCACTATCGGTTCTTAATTGATCGGCTTGAGAGCAATGTGGCCTGAAGTTTTACAACGGAAATATAGAGCTGTGAATTTCGCTGGCAGGCAACTTTCAGAATTGGAGTACGCTCCATAGCTTCTCAAGTCGCGTAGTGTTTCAGTTGTGCATTTTGTCTTGCGTATCAAATTGTGACTATCTGCTGAGTTCGTAATCTTACAGATCTCTAACTTTTGCCGGGGACCAGAGCTCACCCTTCATTTGGACAATAACAAGAGGTACACAGGGGAACTCGTCCCAATGCACAACCAAACATTTTATTCCATCTGGTCCACATCGAGATAAATTTAGGCGGAAATTGCAGCCCTCGCGATGCCTGGGTCGACATCACTCGAAGAGTCTCAGACGATCGCACTGCAGTTACGGCCATCATAACTGGCATAGCATCTCTAGGCATGCTGCTGGTAGCTGGGTCCCTCTACATGAGTAAAACCCATTGCATGTCTAAATTGAGCTTGCCAATATGCAGAGAACAATTTGTTTTCTGAAGTCCATCCCGTCGCTCGGGCTCGCATTGGCTCACCATGTACATCGCACTCACGTGTCCGATTCAGGATGGCTTTGACCGCTGTCATAGCCGAATAGACTCTGTTTTGTTTCCTTTACGCTATTGAAGCTACGTAATCTTCCTTTATGGGCATCCTTATGGGCATCCCGGCAACCATCCCAACCCCATTTCTTCATATATCTACGTGCAATAACCGTGCTATAACTACTCACATGCAACTTTGTAATAAGCTGTCACACTCGCCTGCCCTGAGACGACAATGATGCACAACCGTTATGTTTCAGTATTTCGTATGAAAGCCTGCCCGCATCAGATCGAGGGTGTGGATGCACAAAGTGCTCGCTAGGCTGTAAGGAGACCAAATTGGGAGTGCAAGGGTTTATTCCTTACTTGTGAACACTTGCGTTGTCTTAAAGGCAGTTGTTTCTGGAAGGCTCCTTGATCTCCGTGATTTGAGGTAGTCAGTCAGTCAATTCAGTTGCACATGATGGACCACAACATACCTCCCTATGAGTGTTCATGATACGAAGGAATGTCAATGCAGCAAAGAACCCGCTAGCCAATCTTCAATAGTTGCTTACCGCGAAAGTACCGCAGCTCAGGCCCGTGGGTGTCCGTCACTAAACTTGGGACAGAGTCTATGGGTCATAAGTGCATCATATCTATCTGGATCCAAGGCTTCTTCCAATGGAGCCAACTGTTGCAAAGCGTTGGCAGATTTTTTGCGAGGTGCAGTCCCAGACCGTCGAAAACGTAACTGTTCCCATCTATTTTCTGAGACAGCGCTAGTCCATATTACAACATTGCTGGAACTTGCGAAGTCGTGGCCGTCGACTGCTCTTTTATTGGTGTATCGTAGTCAATTCGTTTAGTGTACTCAAAAATGTATTTAGTTACTTGATAGCTCGATTTTGCCTAAATCGCGAAATTTAAGCGGCCTCTCTTTTCTTCTGGCCCAGCACCAATCCATATCACATTGCTGGAACTTGCGAAAGCGTAGCCGTTGACTGCCCATTTCTTGATATATCGACGTCATTTCGTTTAGTGTACTCAAAAATGTATTTAGTTACTTGATAGCTCGATTTTGCCTAAATCGCGAAATTTAAGCGGCCACTCTCTTCCTCTAGCCCAGTGCCAGTCCATATCACATTGCTGGAACTTGCGAAAGCGTGGCCGTTGACTGCTCTTTTATTGATGTATCGTAGTCATTTCGTATGGTGTGCTTGAAAATATAATTAGTTACTTAAAAGCTCGATTTTGCCTAAATCGCGATATTTAAGCGGCCTCTGGTATTCTCTGGCCCAGCGCGAGTTTACACGACATTACTGGAACTTGCGAAGACGTGGCCGTCGACTCCTTATTTCCTGATATATCAACGTCATTTCGTTTAACGGGCTCAATTATATAATTGATTACACTCCAAGTGTCACTACGACTTGAGCAGTCAGTGAAAACGGTTCTATCGCATCTTTGTACTCTGATAGATACGAGACAGGAAGCTTCGCGAGTAGTGTGACACTCACTATGGCGACAATGCAATATTGATTGGCAGTCAACACTCTGATCTGATCGTATTTAGTGAGTCGGTACTGGATAAGCTTTCAGTGCTATCAGCCAGGTACCGCGTTTTTGGGCCGCTATGCCACTTCTGGGTTCCAAGCCTCTACTTTCGTCGTTGGTCTATTCATATCCGTAGTAGCTAAGATATATCTTGAGATTAACTCAGAGACTTGTGCTTGGTATTTTTGGCGGTTTACTATCCACTTTTAGTACTGGGCCTGCTACTACCGCAGTTGCCTCCATACCTGCAACCACTGCTGCCATTGGTGTTGGATATCTCATAATTGCTCTGAATTCATGCCTTCTGATACTTGTCTGATACATCTATGGGTTTATAAGAGGGATAGTTCGTGGTCCTGCACCTCAGCTTCATGGTCTTGTTGTGTTTACTTCTCTTTCCGACAGACTTTACATTGATGGTACTAACTTCAGCCTTGTCGCTAGTAATTACGCCATTTTCAGTCCTGTCGCCAGCTTTGTAGTGACCTAAAATAACTCGATAAACTGCTATAGCCCCTGCACCAACGCGGAGCGTGATTATTACGTCATCATTTGCCACAGGACAACGCCACATCAGCTCTCTGACCAATCTCAAGAGCTCTGGTGAGCTTACACTTCTTCTCTTCAAATGCTTCGCACCTCTGCCCAGCGGATTGCCCGTCGCAACTTTTCTACCTCTCCCGCTCGTCTTGGTCACGGCCCAGACGGTCCCTACTCTAACCTCCCCTGGAAGGTTCACAACCGCAGAGTCCCTTACTGGGTCTTGCACTTTGGCTTTTTTGCCGTTGGTCTTGGTACACCCGTTGCCATTACTTATTATCAGTTGAAGAAGGCTGGTAATATTTAAAATAGCTATACAAACCTGCAATAGTCTAGCCCATATTTACTCTTAAAAAAGTGTGTATTCGATGTCACCCACATAGTCAGGCCACTTCAGAAGCCACCCTTAGAATCCCTAGGTAATAAGGGGCAAAAAATGCAAAAAAAATGGACGACAGCGGAGTCGAACCGCTGACCTCGTGCATGCTAAGCACATGTGATAACCAACTACACCAGACGCCCAACTTCTTTAATTTTTTTGACTTATCATATGAGACTCGCGGTTTTTTGAGAAAATCCGCCAATTTTGGGCAAGTAAAGGATCACGTGACTACAAATTTTTCAGCTCGTTTTTTGTCCAAAGAATCACGTTTTTGTATGTTTTAAGCAGTTATTAAACCGCAACTCGGCCGTAAGCCCTGCTAAGTAGTCTGTATACTGTAATTATCTGGTAATGCCCAACCTGGTCCGGACTAGTGCGCCTAGGGGAGGTCTATCCCGGCTCAACCAGGGTATTTAGCCCCTTAGCATCAAAACTGTGCGCCCAGGAAGCTAGAAGTTACGGCGGCTTTCTCTCAATGGGACTCTAGATGAGAACTTGTACTGCTATCCACCTCAGCACTTATTGGACCTGAACATGTCCAGAAGTTAAAACGTCCATTTAAAGAACGACATGAAGCTATGGCCCGTGCAAAAAGATACAAGAGTCCGGAAAACCCCCTACGATACAATATCCGCTGAAAAGGGAACTGTATAAACATCTAAAACGGACTAGTGCTGGTTGTATTATGCCAGAAAGTATTTAGAAATATATGCCTAGCTAGCGGCTAGTGGTAATTTTACGGAAAAAAAAAAAATCCTCGCTCTATTCGACCGTGGGGAGCCTGAAATCGGAAACCACTAGCCTTTCCAAGCGTCTCGCCGCAGCAGAGAATATGACGGCGGATCTGAATGTGCGTGCACACGCCACAACAGAAGACATCCGCTCTCTGACAGATGTACTTGTATCTGCATTCCGCATGCATTTTACCACAAGTATATAAGCCGGGCTACACCCGTAAATATCGCAGGCTAAATGGATCTGGCGACCAGTATCATACGATCTTTTACCACTACTCGGTCCTCCTCTGAGTCGTCTAATGGAGACGAACATCCTCCACGAGGTGGCCAAGAAATCCTGCTCGGCCATCCTGAAGGACTATTCAGCGAACCTGAATAAAGCTCAGCAGGCGGCTACCCTAGCTTCCGCTCAAGACAAGGCCGCGCAAACCACCGCGAACAGAGCGCAGAACCAAAACCGATCCTGCCTCCCCTGCTCGGTGTCAGGCCTTGAAGGATCAGGCAAGTCTCTGGACGCAATCGGAAAGCTCATTCAAAACAAGCACAACCTGAACTCGGCAGACTTCGACACACCAAGAACAACAACATTAAGGTGCTGTTCAAGAAGGACTTGCCCACGGACACCGCTAGCTGGGCTGAGAAGATTGGCACAACTGTCATGGATACTAGCACTTAGTGTAATGGCGTTTTCGCTGGTGTCCCCAAAAGTTTCACGTCGAAAACGCTACGAGCAGCTCTTGAGCAGAAAGGCGTTGCCCTGTCAGCCAAGCCCATCAAGCTCGCTAGCCGCCCAAATGGTGACCATGATTTCAAGGTTGCCTTCAGAAATACTGAGGACCTCGCCCAGTGCGTTTGCTCGGACAACGAATACACACGCGTGTACCTGCAAGAGTACCGTGCCAGGGCGAACCAGCGCAGGAAACGTAGCCAGTGTGCAGACACCTGTTCACCCCGCTAGATTCGAGTGTTCACGAGAAAGTCAACTATTGGACCAGACAAGATCACAGACAAGATCATCAGCACTCTATTGGACCCTTCCCCCTCCCTTAAATCCGTGTATGCGGTCTGTCTACAGTTGACTGTTTACCAAAGCCTAGCAAAGAAAGTACTCTGAAACTCCGTGTAGTGGCAACAGGTGAGGAACCCACTGAGAGAAAAGAAGTTTCAGGCTCAGTTCATCTTACCTTGGTGGTGAGGCAATGAAGCAGTCATTAAGAAGACAGAAGCCAGTGAATGAATAGCTGAGGCCCCAGCGCAAGTTATGGTACCAGATCCCAAGTAACTAAGAAGCAACCAAGTTCGATCTGAATCACAAAAACTTGTGGATATACATGTGACTCCTTGCGCCTTAACGCCAACGTTACCTCCGGGGAAAACCTAGGGCTCTGTGGTGATCCGCAACCAGTCTTCGTACGTAGGGAGTAATGTAGAAAACTGAAGACCCTTGCTGACACCGCTGTAGTCTCTTGACAGATGCTTGTGAATATGATCAGGGAAAGTGTCTGGGATCTCGACCTCAGAGGGTAGATGGGGCTTTAGGGACTCAATGTATCCTCTGAGCCAGCGTTCGCTTTCAGGATTACCTGCAGAGTCATAATAGTTACCAACAGCTCGTAAGTAGCAGTCCACGATACTGGAGTCATCGCTGCCAGGATATAGCATCCTGGCAAGCATCTCTTTCATAGGTCTATAAGGGATAACAAGGCCACTCTTGCCACTACCACTTTTTTCGTCACTGAGGTGAAAATACTTGCCAAGAAACTGTACACCGTTGAACATCCCACTGGAATTAGGGTCGCACAAGCTCTCAGTGACGAAGGATTTTTTGCCCGACCAATCCACATGGAATACACGTTCCATAGCAGACTGGATCTCTTTCATATTGGTGTTGGCCATTGGACCCGAAAATCCCATCACACTATCATCTCCCATACACTCGACATGAACGCTTTCGGCCATAGTATAAATATCCATATCAGGACGCAGCACGAACAGGACAGCATGAGAGAGAAGCAAGGTTATAATAGACTGTAGGAGCGTATTGAAACAGTGACCACTGGTTGTGCCGACAAATTTTTGAAAAATTAGCCCATCGTTACGGTAAATCTTGGGTGTCAGTAGGGATTCCTCCACAAACTTCCAGTAAACGTCGTATCTGGGGTCCATACCGTTTCTGAACTGCTGTCTACACAGTTTGAGTGCTAGGCGTACCATCCAAGAGTTGATGCACGCATCGAACTTTTTAGCATCAAAGCACATGAACTTTGAGAACGGCTTGAAGCGGTCAACAAAGGCACTAGCACCACCTTTAAACCAAGTCTGGCAAAGTCTCACGGGATAGTGTGGTTTGCAGTATTCCTGGGTCAAAAGACGCTCGGTAACACCACACACCTTGAGGTCTCTATGGCTCATCATGAGAATCAAACGGCCAGCTAGGGGTACATTTTGGTTTTCCATTTCGTCTTTGGTGAGATGATGGACTTTTCCCCGTCCCGCTAGCTGCACAAAGTGAGGATCGACACGTTTACCGTCGATCAGAGCCCTCCATGCCCTCTCGGCATCCAACTGGGCGACGGGGTCAGCCTCGATACGGGTCCGCATCCCTTGAGTTGCATACTCCACGCCTGCGTACCGATTGGCGGAAAAGGGGACATGAGCAAGGTCGTGAGTGTGTGGGAAGTCCAATGGAGTCTCTGCCCGCAACAGCTCGCTGACGAGGTCAAACGCCTTGTTAATGGCGTCGGAATACTCCACTGGTTGGGGCCAGTCGGGATGATCAAAGTGATTTAGGTGCGCCATCTGGACTTGAGTGCACGAGTCAACGCGGATGTAGTGAGATGGATCGAAATCCACGCCAGGAGGCGGTGGGTGGGTTCGCAGGTACTCGCGTACCATATGATCAGCCGGAACCGTGTACACTTTGTGGGTGATTTTTCCTACAGCCTTCTTCCACCCCAGTACGCGAATGTGCTGATACTGCTTTTGCATCGCCTTGATGCGCCCATCAACCCTCAGTTCGTCCTTCTCGGGAAGGGGCGGCTCTGGCACGTATAACGAGCCAAATTTATCAACAAAGGCAGGGTCCACAAACACAGACGTCATCCTTTGGTTGTATAAGCTTCTCAGTGAAAGAGCGTCGTCAGAAGGGAATGAATATCAGAGGTTTAAAACCGCGGCGAGACCGATTAGATAGATCTTACGTGCGTATTAAGGGTGCCTGTAGTGTGGAGCCATGTGTGGGTCCCACGGGAAAAAATAGTACGTGAAAGAAGTATTTTAGCCTTTAAAAGTTTAGAGATTACTGTGTGTTTGGGCCGCGCTGCGAATTTTGACCGGTTTGTAGCGCGCACTTAGGAAGGCATGGTGGGACCAGCTGAACGCCCACTATGAGTTTGTTGAGCTGTAAAGTTCCAAGCCTACATATTTTTTGATTATAGAAAAACCTACCAGGTGCCCTGCAGCGCCATTAGGTTCCTAGATGAAGGTGTATAAGTATCGTTACTAGCTCGCATATGTAACCTCTTCAGCCCCCTCAATTTGTATCGCTCAGCGCGAATCGAAATTCCCATTCACACTCCAAGTTACACGAACACTAGCCCCTGCGCCAAGCACTCTGGAAACAGGCTTCACATAGTCTCGAGTGAACTCGCGGTTGAAGACTGAAGATGCGCATAGGTTTACCGGCAAAATGTTTAGGGTTCTGAGCGAACGATCAATGATAGTACCTGTGCCTTGGTGCGATACCAAGAGAATGTATCCTGGGATGCCAGGACTCTTCAATAATTCAACGCACGGTGCCTCCAACTCACCATGTCACAATTTACGGATTCCTGCGCACTATCGCCGGTCCCATGCGAATAATTTGTGTACTGTATTGATGCTATGAGACCGGACACCCTGGTTACGTCCGTATGTTGGACGTACACAAAAGTAGATTTAGACATCTCCTAGGCGCCCATATCAGGACCAATGCGAGCTAATTAGAGTATACAGACTACGTAGTAGGCCTTACGGCCAAGTGACGAGTTGATTACAGCTTAAATCCCACTCTAAAATGATTTTTTCGGGCAAAAACTAAGGAGAAAAAAATTGGTGCAAGCTTGCCTAAAAGTGATGAGTTTGCTAAATCAGACTCTTGACCGCCCCTCTATCAAAAAATTTCTCTTCAGCGCGTCCGAATGGTCTAGTTGGTTATGACGCATGCTTCACACGCATGAGGTGCCCAGTTCGATCCTGGGTTCGGACACTTTTTGCACTTTATCACACCCTGAAGTGCCCAAGTTGAGGTTAAATCCCCACAAGTGAGTTTAATTGCACTTGATTTTTTTTTTATTTCACCCACTTGATAATTGACAATTGACGTTTTCAGTCGGGGAGCTTTATTCGCTATTGTTGCAAGCGCCTTTACTCCAAGTGTACTCTGTGGTTGTAGGAGTACCCACATACTTGGCTATAAGATCTTCAATGGTAATAAACATTTAGGTCGCAATCGCTAGTATCCCTGCTTAATTTACGTCCAAGTTGGTATCACTTTCTCCTGCGGTATATAGGCGGTTCTATTCAACAACAGAGAAGACGTTATTGCCACTCTTTATCGCAAAGAGTGTCGTATTGAAGCCTCTATTGTTTACACAAATACCGCTTGAACCGTGGCTAATTATTTGGGGGGGCTACTCAGACATGGTACTTTGCGACCGTGCTGGAAATTGGTAGCAGTAGCATGTAGCGTGCAACAAGGATGCTGCGCTTTGCAGCTGCATGAACTGAGCCAGAATGTCGCCAGAAAGAGATAAAAGTTCGTGTAGTATAGTGATAAAAATTTAACTAACGCATCTCTCAAAATTTCAGTTCTGTATATCCTCTCAGGCGACATCGCCAGCCCATATGCGCGCACCCCGTGCGACCATATCTCAGATCCAATC